>KN495471.1:3413-17286 GCA_000787155.1 Scartelaos histophorus
TGAAGGTTAAGATTATATCAAAGCAGGTTGAGGTGATAAAATAGAGGCACATACAGCACACATAGTTCAGCACACATAGTTCTCCCAGTAACCTGGATTCAGATGGTGATCTAGTGATGAATGGAAGCAGCCAACCTGAAAGAGCGTAAATATAGAAGATAGCGTCTCCTTTAAAGTGTGGAGGCCTAAGGCCAGTCTTTAAAACTGTCTATGGAATGACTACATGACCTGTGTGCAGCACACCTCAGAGTTTCTGCTCGAGTGGGGAGAAGCTATAAGAAGAAAAGGAGTTCATTCTATAAGGAGGAGATATAGGTAATTGTGTGCTTGTTATTAAAAAAGTTTTCCCTTGGAAAGATTCCATTCATTATTATCAAAATCTGAGATCAAGGCTGTGTATTTCTTTTTCTTATTATTCTTTCCTCTGTCTTCTTGCGTTCTTTGACAACCACCTCCTCTTGTTAGGGTGATTCACCTCTTACAAGCAAAACAATGACTGAAACAAGCATGTGGGTAATAGGGAACACTAAGTGTGTTTACTGCTTATTTATAAGAGCAGTGAGTGGCTGTGCAAAAGATGTAATCAGGAAAAAGCCCAACTGATAGGAACTGTGTGATGTGTTGTAAGTGAAAATGTCCAGTACAGAGAATGGAGAAGTAACAAGACCACCGCCTGCTCCATAGTGCAAGAAGGTTGAGAGACATGTAAAGTGATCTTCAGCCGACCTAGTGTGTGTTGGACCAAACCATCAGAAGCAGACTTCATAAGGGCGGCCTGGGGGTTCTATGACATCTTGGCGCTCCAGTGCTCTGTCCAGCCACATGTACATTTGTCATGTATCACAAAATGCTCTGCACTGCTGAGACAATGGTTCTGAGGGTACTGGATTCCTTCTGGTGCTTCACATGTGGGGAGAATATGTAGGTTGATTATTTTCAAGAGTAATCTTGTAATCCTCACAGGCCTTATTCTTAGACTTAGACAAACTTTATTGAGCCACAATAAAAAATAAAAAAAGTCCTTACAGTTAGCTCCTGCACGGTAACTTTCATAAATATACAAAAGCAGGATACAAAACATTACACTACAAACCTGTTCCAATGTGCAGAAGTTTCACTAGCAGAATGAACATAGATTTCTCTGTGAAAGAGTAATGACGCAGCACGGAGAGGGTCAAAAACAAAACTAAACTTAAACATGTTAATGCATTGTTTTCTGCAAATATAGCCATTTCAAAACAATAAAAGTGACATGGTAATGTGATATAAATATGTTATGTGTTAGGAATTAATACCCCATAGAAGCTTAATACCGTCTCTTTAAACATTAGCCTTTCCATATCATCATAGATCGAATGTTTCCAAATTGTTCCAATATTCTTTGAAGAGCATAAATATAAATATGAGTAAATAAATAAATAGATGAATTAATAAGTATCTCATTTATCTCTGGCAAAAAAATGGAAAAACTGAAAATACAGCTACAACATTGTTTAATTAAGTTATTTTTCAAAATTGATTATTCCCTCTCCTCATGTATGACACATTTTGGTTCATTTTGGAACTTTCTGGGCTCGTTGGGCTGCTACTTCTCATTAATCCGAGTTCACTTTATTTACAGTCTGACATTTGCAGTTCCATGTGGCCTCTGTTGTGGGCGTGCAGTCCAACACAAGATAAAAAGCTCCCAAAGCTTCACTAAACCGCTCCGTGGTGTGAACATGCTTTTTTGTATTGTTTTGGTAAAGAACTAAATACCCACGCTCCCTCCCACTACTTCCTCCGATTACATCACAGTCTTGTACACTGAGGCTGCATATACGCACCAACTGCAAAGGGCATGTTTTGATCGGTTTGGGCTCTGACTTCATCGGAGAAATATAGATGCTAAGAAGCTAAACAAACCAGATAATCACAGTTTTAGAGAATTCATGAAATAAAGGTGGTAAAAATAAACTGTATGTCATGAATAAAAGTGAAAAAAATAAATAAAAAGGTTTATTGAGTCAAAACTATAAAGTGCCTCATTTGTTCCAGTCAGAGATTGTGTAACCTTTGTGGATGGAGGTGGCTGGGAGGTTAGCACAGATCCCAAAATCGATTCCCGAACACTTGGGGCCTTTCTGTGTGGAGGGCGTCTGTCTTAGGGTGCCACACTACCACTGGTTAGGTTGGTATTAAAAGAGTTTTCTATCAGAGAGAAGAGAGGTGCACTTGGGCCTGTGGTCCACAGCTGTATTCTGGACCTCAGTAAATGGCTTCTCAGAGACTGTTTGAAACAGGTGGTCTCGGCTCCTGATGCACTCTGGAGCAGGGCGAGTGAGGTGTGAAAGCAGTCGACCTCTGGCCAACCTACACAGTCCACATCGCAAGTAAAAGTGCCTGAAAATGTCTCAAAAAAGCACTTGGATCACATCTATTTGTGTGAATGGGCACTGCAGAGCTGCCTGTTTGAATCCTGCCTCTGACAAGGCAAATTGGATCAACTTTTTATCAGCGAGACACTTCTCCTCCAGCCTCTGTCTGCACATGTTCACCTGGGTCTGTCTGTGCCGTTCAGGAAGCTTCTTCTCTGCTGCCACCAGTGTGCATCACCCTCACTGTATATTTAGCCCCAGGTGAAAGAAAGACCTCTAAAGTAAGGCTCTTTCTTTCACCAGGGTCTTTCTTTTCCCTTGACAGGGAAGCAGGCGTGTGCGTGTCTACAGTGCTCCTGCTTGAAGTAAGAGTTTGGAGGTCAGCTGTGGGCTGCACCTCAGGGTGCAGAAACATGTGAAAATGTGAGGTCAACCCAAAACATGGGCAGTTGCTCACTGCTCCATGCACTGAAGAATGGGTCAAATCAGATGAATTACCCATCAAGCAAGGAAAAAGCAAATACTGTCCTCATGAAAGCATTTACAATCAGCAATTAGCAAATCAAAACACATAGGTCATAACATAACCAAACGTTAGTAAAACAGAAGAGGTAAAGCTAACAAGCCAATTACAAAATGTAATTTCACAACAGCCAAGAGGCCAATGTCGGCGAATCAATCTTGAATATTCACAGTAACAGTCGCTGTTTGATCTGTGCTAATCTCCAGCTTCACTTGACCAGAGGCTAACTTAAACTGCCATTCTCTGCCCTTGCCGTCAGCACTACCTTTTATTTCCTGTCACATTAAATATTTACCACGCACACACAATATACTGTGGGAGCTCATGTGATGTTTTACTTTGTCAAATTTCCCCCTGAGGAAAATGAGGCAGTAATGCAGTGGAGCAGTAGTGCAGCAAATAGAATAGATGCACATGGGCGGTTCGAGTCCCTCCTTGAAAAGAATACCAAAGTGAGACTTAATGGAAGTTTAAGAGGATAGAGTGAACCAGCAGATGTTCAGCCATGTTTGTTGTGGTGAAAAACTGGCAGTGCTGAGTGTTACTTGAATTACATGAAGAGAAGGCACCTGGAAGTATCATTGAGTGTGGATTTGATGACAGTTTCACGCGCTGTTTGCAGCATAATTATGTTTCAAGGGTCTGATTTTGTGTTGAGTTCTTAGTTGTTATAAAGCAGCAAATATAGGGTGACCAGGTTTTCAAAATCAAAAACTGGGACACTCCAGGTTTGGGATGGTTAATAATTGTGATACAAGTGCATAATTAAGGAAAATTGTTATGCACTCGGTCCATTCATGACATATTCATGACTTACATGCAAGTCCATACAGTGTATATACTCTATTAGTATAGTATATAGTATATGGTATATGGTATATTTTTTTTCTTTGTGTTTTCTACAATTTTACCTGAACAAGTTATGCCTGTCATTACTGCAGACATCAAAGTGGCCAAAAATAAGGACACCAGGGACATTTCTTGTGTAAACCTTCACAAAAACACTGGTTTTGGATAAATCTGCTGGGACAGGGACTGCCCAGGTAAATAGAAAAACCTGGTCACCTTAGGCAAATATGCATTTTCTTAATAAGTCAGTTGAGCCACATTATGTTTCGAGTGAGGTCGAGAAATTGAAATTTGAAATTGTTAACTCTACAAAGCAGTTAAAAATGCAGTGGATAAATAAAAGTAGTATTTGCTCTGCTCTTCACCTAAACCTGATAAAAGAAGTGACAGCACCTGCTAGTGCACTGTATTAGCATTACAAAGGAAGCACTAAACATCAAATCTCATTACATCCACTGTTACCTAATATGCCGGTTAGCAGCAGCATAGTTTGTAGAGTTTTCTGTCAAGACTTGATGTTTTTAATGAAGTTTCATTGTGGTGAATAAAATAACAATATGTTCTGGCCATCACATGTCAACAATGTTTTTGAAATGTTTGTGTCCAAAATGTAGCTTGATTAAAATGTACAGTCTATTGATTTTTGGCAAATAGCTTTGAAATACAAAAACAAAGTGAGTGACCGCAAGAGAAAATTTTAAAGTGGATGACTTTCTTGTCTTGTTTACTATATTAGCAATATGTTGAACCGCTTGTGTAAAAATGTATAACCTTACATTTAAGGTTAGGTGATATAGTGATAAAAATTAAATAGGGATTTCATCCATGTGACAATCTTTTGGTCACATTGTTTGATCGTCAGTATTTAAAGGTCCTACATTTAGCAAAGTTGTTACCTTCTTAAAAACATACATCATTCACACATGTCTGAGTAAACCTTCCTTATCAATCTGCATTTCTAAAACTCCAAATTCTCCATTCCACCTTGTGATGTCATGAAGTTGTAGCTTTAAAGTCAACAGCTCCATTCTGTTCACCAGAGATTAGTGAGTCCAGGGCTGAAATTATCCACATGATGCAAGTGAAAGTATATGTATTTTAAAAGCCCAATGAAGCACTTCCTGTATTGCCATGACATCACAAGGTAGAACAGAGTGTTTTCTGTTTGAGAGAAGGACTCAGCCTAAATATGCAGGATTTGTGTGTTTAAACATGTGTGAATGAAACAACCTCACAACTCCAGGAATGTTTTTAATGAGGAAACATTATAACAGAAAATAGCGTAACATGGCCCCTTTTAACACGGGTGTCTCACATTTCCGCACACACTCCGCCTATTGCTTAGCATCTGTCAGGCTCTGAGTGAGTAAAAGGATTTGACTAATTACAATGAAATGTTAATATTGAGAGGAAGAAAATAAATATGTGAGCTGTGATAAAATTGAGATTTGGCTCCAAGAAAGTCATTATATTAACTTACTGCCATATTACCCACCACTAAACCTTACTACTACCCCACTATGCGTTTTATTACAAATTGGAACAAGTGCAGTGCAACTAGGAGTAATAAAAACACAAAAAAATAAAAGATATGCCTCAACAAGCACTGTCTTTAATTGTGAACAAGCAAATTTTCAGATGAGCGAACTTCGACTTAACACGGAGTGGCCCCGCACTGTGGCACACGCTCAACAATGCCCCAGTACCTGTGCGAAACGAGGTCTAGATGTGGTTGATTGCACAAGAACTTCCACTGTTCGCACAAGCTCACACCTGCCCACACGAGCACGCACGGACTCCCCCCCTCACCAAATACACCTGTGGGGAAATAAAGGAGGCTCCATTATGCCTGGCTGCACAAGGTCAAAACTGTGAATATGCAAGTGAATATGCAAACCAAATTCACGCGCACTGTGACAGGGAAATACAGACAAATGAGGCCATACAAATGCACGCTGGCATCTCCGTTTTAGTCCTGGGAAGAATCCAAGAGAGGGAAGCGAGTCATTCATTATCTCGAGAAGGAAATAATAGGATATGTTATTGGCTATGCAACAAGTGGACAGGATCACAAACACAGGCACTTGCTAAGATAACTGAGCTATAGTATTTACAGTTCTCGGGTTTAGTGACTGTGATGTGCTGCAACCAAAAAGCTGGAAATTACCAAGAGCCAATAATAAAGAATCATGTGGATGTCAAGATTGTTTGGTAAATTGATAATCATGATAATTCTGGTTACATCTGTTTGTTACTGTGAGTGTTTAAGTATTTTCAATCAATCACTTGCAAAAAATATTACATGTTTTTGCTATTTATGCTGCGTTAAAGGTGCACTGCGTAACTTTTTTAGTGGAGGGTCCTTCCTACTTGTCTCCACAGAGATGTTATTGCTTTCCCTAGAATGTTCCATGGCATAACATTAAACATTTAAGAGCGACTCTCTACAGATCTGAAATGTAATAGTGTAGTGCTGCTTGTCTCTCTTGTGACAGGCTGGTTTAATCTACACTGAGGAACATTCTAGACAAAGCAATAACATTTCCATGGAGACGAGCAGGTAGCCAACCCTCTACTAGAAATGAGCACCTTTAACTTTACTGTTCATTTAGTTTGATTTGATAAAGGTCACGTGCTCAAGGAATTGACCTTTGTCACAACATGTGGATGCACCATGATGTAGTGTAAACATGACTTCTGCTTAATGCTTTTCTATGGCAAAATAACAGTGGAAATGTCTTGTATATTTTTCACCAGTTTTATAAATCTGTCCCATCACCAAATCTTCATCCAACAAGGTTGACAAAGCACAACTATCGAGGAAAAAAAGCCAAAAACATTAGTGAACTACTCCTGAGCAATACTAACATTATGGTAATGAATAAAACATAAGTAATAAGTAATGAATGAATAAGTAACTTGTTAACTCAGACTGACTAGAGTTAAAATTAAAAATCTATTTCCTGATGTAGATATTAGCATAGACAGAGATGTGTGCAGTTTAAATGCTACAGATGTTCACAGATTACATGTGTAGCATTGAACTGCACAAATCTCTATGCTAATATTGACAAGTTACTTATGTTTTATTCATTACCATAATGTTGCTCAGGAGTAGTTTGCTAATCCTAGTTGTTGTTACCCTTTAAGTTTTCTTTTTTTACCTCGCTAGTTGTGGATAAATTCTTCATGGACAGAGTATGTCCTTTGCTGACCTTGCTGGATGAAGATTTGGTGATGGGACAGGCAGATTTATGAACCTGGTGGAAGATATTTAAACAAATATTTTGCAACAGAAAAGCATTAACCGGAAGTTACGTTAAAATTGTAGGGTGTTAAAATTAGACACCCTACAGCATGTGCAAAAGAAATAATCTGTTTGGAAATCTTTGGCTACTAGTTATCACCATCAGAGGAGTGATTTATGCACTGACTATAAAGAGAAAAAGATCAGAAACAACTGGGAATTTTGCCATGTGCAACTGGTCACAGCTCTCACTGAAATTCATCTTGAGCTGACTATCCCGCTAATTGTGGAGAAAACACAACACAATGGCATAAAAAAGTGGGACAAATGGTCTGAAGGAGGATCATGATAACAGCCGAGCAGCCAGCTTAGGGGATGTCTGCTTCCCACTTGCTAGTTTGTAGTCTTCAATAAATGCAGAGCCAATTGACTATAAGAGACGCCAGACACTGCTACCCAGACAATTTGTCACTTAGCGAGTTTTCTAAGGCAGACGAGCCGAGAATAATGCTTGGCAAATAATAAATAAATAAAAAATAAAATAAAATAACAAACTTCGAGCTGCAGACGAGAAGGCCAAGATACTGAGAGGCAGTGTCGGGACTTAATAATTAAGTCCTTGGCAAAAAGAGGAGAAAAATAGAGCAGATTACTTGGTTTGGAGGGTGAGTTGATTAGAGCACGAGAACACTGCATTGGACTTATTAAACATCCATTCTGCAATTATCCATTAGTTGAACCCGAGCTATTAAATAAATAACGAACTCTCTCTGATATGGTTTAAATGAGAACGACGTTGCCATGGAAACTTTGCACGTCTCGTTTGCAACACATAATTCATCAAACGGACAAAAAGATGGACTTAACAACTCAGCACCATTTCTAAACTTTGTAGTGAAATGAATTGGATACAATATTAGATGCAATATATCTATTTTGAAATAAACAGACTGATCCGATAAATGCAGCGTTTTGGCTCAAAATGTCTTTCACATGTACAACAATAGCCGTCAGAGAAACTTATTCAGATTCTCAAGGTTGCGGATTCTAGCTCTGAATTTGCTGGTTAGTGGGAACACGTGAGCTCGTCTACCGTGTGGCAGAATGAATGGATTGTGAAGAGGTGAAGCTGGCGTTCTAAGGCCAGGATGGAGCCTGCAGTATAATCACTACTGTGTTATGTACAGGCAAGTGCAGTGGAGTGTGTGTTTTATGAACAGTCCCAAAAGTTCAGTAGCAAAGAAAGGATTGGAATGGATCAAATTGTTAAACATAAGAAATATTTTTGGGCTGTCCTGTTGAAAGGCACTGTATGTGTGTTTTATTGTCTTAAAACGTGAACTGTCATTTTAAATGGTTTGCAGTGATCCAAATTGATTCCTCACTTACCTTTTGCATACATGTGTTTTTATTATATTATATTCAAGAATAAAACCCTTACTGTAAGTGCAATTGTTGCCCCTCCTGTGCTCGAGAGGGGTGAGAATATGGACCTGCGAAAGAAATCCATTGTGCATTAACAGACTGCAGGTTTTATTCTGTTTTAACAGATAACAATTTCCATGTTGCAATTTAACTTATTATACTACATTTTCTATGTACTTTTGATTCCAGTGTTACATCTCATATTTATGAATAACAAACAAAACAAACAGAACTCCACCATTATGTCTGTACTAACAATGCAACCTGCTTAGCCTCTACACCTCAAGATGGCGTCCAGCGCGTGACAGCGGTCATTACACTGGCACTGCACTTGCACATGAACAGAAACTAATCAGTACATTTTGTGCTAAAACTTTACAAACATGTTGAAAATAAATGCTCAGACATATTGGTGACAAACTCATAATGTCTCGTTATGAACTCAAAATACACCCGCGCTGTCGCCCCACGGCGGCAAACCTTACAACTGCGGTAGCCTCATCTAAGCTAGCCATCTTCAAAGTGCTTTTTACACACAATTTCGCTTCAACCGTTGTTCACATTTACACCGATACGTATTTAAGGGCGTTATCTCAACACCAGTACTGTTTGGGTGTGATACACATTGTTTTCACTAACCTGCGAAAGAAATCCACGGGACAGATGTTGTGTCTTGTGCATTAACAGACTGCAGGTTTTATTCTGCAGCGCTGTCCTGTGGAGTCCCAACTCCTATTGGTGCGCCCCCTAGCGACACCCCCAGGCATTGCATTGCACAGCTAAAGGCAATATTTGCTTTCTCAGATTATATTTTTTAAAAAATAGTGGGTGTCTGTTTCCTTTTATGGGATTATTATTTATGAAATGCATTTTTTTTTTCAATTTCAGCTGTTTTTAACCCTTTCTAGCATATTTAAATTATGCCTACCATGAGCCTTACACAATGGCCTCTTCATAGTCCCAGGGTCTTATTTATAAATCATGTAGAAAGTTTGTGGTCTATATATAAAAAGACAACTTGACTTGGAAATGAGTGCTTCGGTCCAAAAACTTTGTGCATCGGGGTTTTCAGAGATAAGACTGAAGGGGATCTGTGCTCAGAGACAAGAAAAGAGCAAGTGTGTGAAACTTTGTGTTTTGCCTGTACTCACACTTACACACAGTAAGAATTTCACATTATGTTTTACAAATGAAACCTGTAACCTAAGGGCTGGGGACGCATCTCTGTTCTTCCAGGTTCACGCAGAAATGTCCAGGCAACCCAGGAATCGAACCCGGAACTGTCATGCTGCAAAGCGTTAATGCTAGTGACTATGCCGCCTGGAGGAGCTTATATGTTTCCATTGGGAATACTACATGGAAAGTGAAAGAAAGAAAAGAAACTCACCAGACCCTCAACACGAACAGTTACACCAGAAAATAAAATGCTCCCTGTTTTTAATATGGAAAAACTGTTTAATCTCCTACTGCCCACTGTCCATCACCTTCCATTTTATGAAGCCTTTTAATGTTCATGTTAACCTATCTTTACTGACTTATTTTTTCACAAAACTTTTTTCTGATTAAAAGTTTTCACAGTGCAGCAGAATAACATCTTTCTTCCCTCTCAGTTGGTCTCAGTATTTATGTCCTTTATGCCTTTCTTATTATTATTCAAATGTGCCGATCTCCATCATGCAAATCAAGCTGGATTTGTTTGTGCATATTCAATAATATCAAATGCCAATTATATTTGATGCAGTATGCGCGAGTGTAATGCACAATGGTTTCTGAGGCAGCGGCAGCAGACAGATCTTGTAACCTGGCTGACAACTATGTGTAAACATTGTTGACATTTCTATTTTTTCACTTGGATTGACCTTTACTTCAAACTTACACATGGTACACGGGGGGGAGGTGGGAACTTTGACTCATGTATATCTTTGACAGTGAGGATATTAAGTTTTTTGCCTGAAGACACAACCATAGTGTGCACTGGTCAGACCACTACCACCCTCCTGGTTACAGTCAAATAATACAGCATTGTGGTTTGGACAGAAGTCATATAAAGTGCCCAAACCACCAAAACAAAGATGGCGATACATAAACAGCTCAAACTTCTCAATCAGAAGTACAGATTATATTTTTTTTTTTTGTTTTTTTTGTTTAAAGCATGTAGGGAAGATAGCTCCACACATCAGTCTGGCTTCTGTTTCCAACCCACACTCACAACTAATACTAATGCAAGGTGAATGTGGTGTTTTGCAAAAGGAAACAATAATATACACTGGTCGAACCACCATGGTGTTTCTGGTTATGAGAGAATCACCCATACCCCCTGCATTCCTACTGTTCCCCCACATCCAACAGCATCGCAAACTACAGAACAGCGTGTTCCTACTATTTCCAACAATAAGAAATTATTAAAATTTTTATTTAATACCTGTGTGTGAATCTGGTCCAAACATGGAAAATGTTTCTTTCATGTGAGTCCAACAAAAAATCTGATTATTCATTTTTAAAAATATGAACAGCTTACCTTTTCAGATGCTTTTTTAATGTTTGATCTCCTGGGGTGTCAACGGTCCCTCATTGTGTATTCATGTCTGAAAGTGATCAAATGGTGGAATATGAGTGATAAAACATGCTCAAAAGAAAATAATACAAAGACAATGTCAGAAACATAGGGGACAGTTAGCCAGACGCCTGTGGTGAGGAGAGACTGTTGGCAGCATTCAGATACAACAAAGGCCGGGGCTCAGTAGCCGTGTACACAAAGCGGCCTGTAGCCAAAGGGAGCAGGGCCTAAGTGAGATAGTGGCCCAGTACACACCAAAGCCAGTGTGTGTGAGTTGGGAGTCTCCTAGCAGCATTTTCCAGAGGGCACCTGGGGCACAGCGGTAAAGAAAGTCAAAATGGCGGTTCACCACAAGGCCAGGAAAAACAAACAGCAAAGAGAAGGGCAATCAAACCTTTTCAAAACCTGTTTATTCATACACAGAGCATACTTCTGAACGAAAAAAAACTTTGAGGTTGAGTACTGTGCACTATTGTGTGAAAAATCCTTGTATAACCCGCATATATTAGATGACATGATATTACATGTATCGTAAACACTGGTCAAACCACTCTATCCAATGCACCCCAGTGATCCAACAGCATCCCATAGGAGTGTTCCAACTATTTTCAACAATAAGAAATAATTACATTTTTAACTGAATAACTGCATGTGAATCTACAGTAGCATCACTATGGTACTGCAACTATGGTAATGCAATGTAATGTAGTTATGGTAATGGTAGCTAATGTAACGGTTGCTATGGTAACAGTCACTAAGATAACAGTCTCTAAGATACAACTGTTACCATAGCAACCGTTACCATAGCAAGCGTTACCTTACCATAGTAACCATTACCTCACCATAGCAGTGTTACCATAGCGGTGTTACCATAGTGACGGAAAAGCCTTTGATACTGTTAAAAAATACAAACATTTTACCTCTTTTCAGATGCCTTTTTAATGTTTGGTTATCGGTTTTTCATTGTGTATTTATGTCTGAAAGTGATCAAATGGTGGAATATAAAAGAAAATAATATAAAAAGAACAAAGAAAAAGTTATTGAAAGTTTTGTCTTTAATTTTAATCAACTCCTTTTGCAGACTTTTTTAAATCATGGATATTTGATGCTCTAATTGTGCAATCTCCAAAACTACAATTTTAATCATTTTTCTCCACCCCATCACCTGAATACAAACTCAATTGTGGATCTCCAAGTTTCATTCGCTCCAAACAAGCCCCTTTGTCTCGGCGGTTGTTGGCTGCACCACACATCACACATTTGAGGCGTTTCTATTGTGACAGTTAGAGTAGTCTGACCGCACAGACTTAACTGCTAAACGTTGAGGAAGTGCTCGACTATATTTCCAACCCAGTCCTCACACTTTCCTGCTGTTCGCGCTTTGACGAACTCCTCTGTTGACAGCTGGCTGCTTTAGAGGCCACACGGGGCCGACTATGCGGTGGGCCGAGATTTGCGATTTAAGCAGTACGCCCGGGCCTACGACATGTCCACGGTGCTCCCACTACATCAATGGTGGATTATAGCTTTGGGGAAGAGCCTCCGCGGAACTGATGTGACGATTGCGGCTCTAAAAACAACATTTCCCCCAAAAGAGAATGGCCACTTTACGAATGGTTTTCTCTCAAAGGAACCAGACAACGGGCTATAAAGACAAAATTACAAGGTGGTAAACAAAGCTCTGCTACCAGGCCAAAACATAGTTGCTGGGCTATTGCTTCATGAAGACAGTGTAATGGAATGTATCTCTAAATCGAGCTACAACAGTAACCATTATAGTTGGTGCAATTGTTGAAATTTGCATCCAGGGAGATAGGAGAAGTGTCAGTGAGAATGAAAGGAAAGATGGTGGGATCAGATTTGTTTTTGGAGACACCGGCGGGACTACCACTCATTTGTTCATTTGATACTTTGCGGCTCATGTCATCCACGTTCCCTGGGGGGGTGAAGCTAACTGACAGGATCGTATCATTTTGCAGAACATTCGTATTGATCATTGTGCTGTTTAAATCCATTTTGAATATTTTCTTGAGTTTTCAGATTATTTTAAAACTTTTTTTTTTTTTTGTCTCCGTTTGCTAAGGTGTGGATTGTGTCACCATGGAAACTGCTGAACATTCCTCCAGTAGAGATACACAGTGTGGATTGTGACACCATGGAAACGGCTGAACATTCCTCCAGAAGAAATGCATTACAGAACACCCCTAGCATGATTGTGAATTATGAATACCGTAGTTAGGATTAAACAAATTCAAATATATGATGTTTTTTGTGTTTTTGATGGATTTTTTATTACAGCTATTTTTTAAACGGGCTTTAAATCTGGGTGTCCACTGCACAATGTTTTCTACAAAGAATGAATTTTCATGGGGAAAATTTTAATCGTGACTGAAAAATCTGGGTGGTGGGTCCCACAGTGAGGCAGCGACAATGATTAAACTTGGAACTGTTGTACAACTAAAGACCAGCTATTTGATATTTGGGAATCTTGGTCGCAGAATCTCAAAGTAGTATCAGTGCTTAATCATGAGTGGGGCCATCTCTCCCCTTTTTGCTTTTTCTTATTTGCACAGAGAAAAAAAACACTGCTATAGTATGTAGTGTAAGCTAAGCTATGTACAATTTTAGTGACTTTGTGTCTTCAATTCAATTCAATTCAATTTATTTTTGTATAGCCCAAAATCATAACAACACAACTTCACAAAATTGTTAAATTAGCAAACAAAAATGTCAGAGAATGAGCAGAACAAGGAAAAATAATAATAATAATAATATTAGTAATTAATTACTAATTCAAAAATACAGAATGTCCAACAACAAGCAGGCAGATGGATAATTGTCCCAGCACCCTCCTTCTTCGGCAAGGAAAATCTCAAAAAAAAAAAAAACCCAGTGGGAAAAAACCGAGAAACCTC
>KN495471.1:25283-43737 GCA_000787155.1 Scartelaos histophorus
TGTCTGTTTAAATAAGACCGCTGTGGTATGAGAGCGGCTGAACCATCCTGCACCGAGCTGCAACATCAGGGAGGACGGCCTCGCTCACACAACTGTACAAGTCGGCAGACACATGCACACTGCAAGAAAGGTCATAAAAATATAAAAAGAAACAGAAATAAGAAGAAAAAAAAAGGAAAAGAAAAAAAAAGAAGATAATATAAGAAAAGAATATAAATTAATTTTAAAAAAGGGGTTAATTCAGGGCCCCTAAGACGAGGCCCTGAGCCTTTAGGTAAAAATTGGGATTACTCTTTCAACTGTGAGTAAAATAAGTGAAATTTGAATAGTTGTGTTTCTTGTGCCACTCCTGTATAAGTGCATTTTTTCTCTTTTTCAAAAACAGCATAGCCAGTATTTTACTATTCAAATTACAATAATGAAATGTTAGTTGAATAATTTGCCACTTAATAACTTTGTGAGAAATATCTTTGAAGTATATGAATTTGAATATCTTTGGGATATGCACACTCAAAAACTGTTTGAACATGAACATTTTACTGTAATTAACTAATCTCTACTGCACAACACTGGAGAGGACGGGTACTGACCTTTTCTTCCTTACACATAAAAAACAATAGTGTAACAATAGCTTATATAATTAGAAAAAAGTAATGGCTTAGTAGTGGATCAAATAGTCAATAAATCAGTTCAAAGATGGAGACAGTAGAGCTGAACTGAATAGCTGGATAAATGGTCTCATTCTGGAACAGCAAAGCCATCAATAAGCTAACATTATGGTGGCGGTAAAAGGTGGTCAGGGAAGGACAGCCAAAGTCAATGGCCTTGTCTATTTATATGGTTATTTCAGACATAAATATAAAGAGGACCCTGGGTACACTATATCCAGCACTGTAATTTGTGAGTATTAATTACAAGTATTTATTTGTATGTGTGATTTATGCAAATTCCCTAAATATGTGAAATGGCGGCATCTGGTGGACACATTGGGAACTGCAGGATTGTCACACTTCCTTGATTGATCTGTCTGTCTTTTGGGTATCCTGCAATTTGATTTTTGCCCACCTTAGGAGCTATTGTTATTCTCATCTCTGCCTGTGCATTACAATTAATAAAAAAAAATTAAATAGTTATGAGCTTAAATTTCCCATTTTCTTCCCTCCATATTATATTTTCAGCAGCATGTTCTTCATCCTAGCCACCATGTGTTCATGCTTAAGTAAGACTTAAGACTTATTAGTTTGTACGACCACAAATATTTGTGCATGTATGTGTATGTGTGTATATGTGTTTATGCATATATATGTATGTATGTAAGTGTCAGTCTACCATGTGTTAAGGTAAAACAATTGTGGTAGGACATAGAAGTTTTTTTAAACTTCAACCTACTCCTTTTGAGTCCCAGAAATGGTCCCATAGTTATGCTTATGTACATGTGCAAAAAAAGAAAAAAAATGTAATTGGTAACTATTTTGACTGGAGAGCCTACACTGGTCAGTCATACCAATACAATTACAGCCTAAAGTATTTATTGTAATAATAATAATTGATCTCTAGTATTATATGCAATAAACTTTTGCAAAAAAGAAAAAAAGTTTGCTTTGATGCAAGATTACACATGTATAGGTGCATGTTCCCAAATAGAATGTTTTATTTTCACTGTCAGTGAACAAAATTCACAAACTAGTCGGAACTTGCTTCAGCGTTATGCTGAAACATAAAGAAAAGAAAAAAGAAAAATAAAGGCATGCATCAAAAATAAGGTAAATACAAATAAAGAATAGACTTTGACTGAATATAAAATATACAGTATGTGCCAAACAACAGTGCAAAACTGTCAGTGCAAGTACATACACTACCTTAGCAGTAGTAAATTTATTATTATTTTTAGAATACCCTACAAGAGCTCTCTTATGTGGAGGTGTCATCATTCGTTGTCTTGCATAGTCCTCAGAGGCAGTTGCCCCGACCACCTTCAGGCTAATAAACACATCAAAATGTCTGACTGCACACGGTACTTGTTTAGTTTAATCAGCGATCTTTAAATACTTATTCTCTTCATTTTATTATTTAAATATATTCTTAAGAGTTAAAGTTATGGGGAAAAACTATTGTTGTATTGTACAATATTTGTTGCAAGAATGACGCAGTGATGCAAAATGGGATTTTGCATCACTCCTGTGATCAAAGTTTTGAGTGTAAAGGTGAATAAGCATTTGACAGCAAAAACAGCCAATCATGAGCTGTATATCAGAGGAGAGCAGAGGAGAATATGGTGCATATCGTGGCCTTCTGTTGCCTATGATATACAAGGAGACATAAGTTATAAGTAGGAGGTTATGTAAAAGATGAATGGAATACCCAGCAGCCCTGTTATTATTTGTAGATCCGAGTGTCAGGTCTGTCAGGTGTGTAGCACATTTTATACCACTTTTCGTCAGGCTCAGAATCAAAAATGCAATAAATATTTATGAACAGAGTTTCAGTGGTAAAGATGATGTTAAAAGATTCAACTCACTGACCAAAAGAACCGGCAAGCAAACTCTTATATTTTCATTTGGTACAAAATGTGATGAAACTAGTGGGATTGCAAGTCCATGGGGTGATAACAGAACTTTATTCCATCATTTAAGAGTGCTGAAAAAGTCAAAAGCTCAGTCAAAAATGATTTAGTGCATCCTGTATTGACTCGCTGGTGCAATCCAGTCAGGCATTCAACAACGTACATGGAGGCTTTTATACACTGCAGAAAACACCCACCATCGTAACACCAAATGTAATGTGCAACTTTTAAAATGGAATTCCTCAACACTACAAAAGAAGACCACAAACTGTACAAGGATGTTAAAAAAATATGTTCAAAATGGCGCGTGGATGGTGCAGGCTACCTTGCTGGCTAACAGCAGTGGGCTAAAGTGACCTCAGCCCACAATAATTAATTTCCTACTCTTTTTACTGTGTTTTTTTTTCCTTTTTTGGATGTCAGAAATCATATGGAGCACAGCAGAGACCTCCCACTGCTTGTTTCTGGAAGTAAATCTCCCATTATTTTCCTTTTTGTGCCTTTAAACTTTTAATATTTAGATTTATTGAAAAGTCTATGGCAAAAAAGAAATTTCCAGAGAGAGTTGTGCTTCATTAAGCACAGTAGAAGACTTAGAGTTATATGTTATCATTCTAGGGGCTGCTCATATTTTAGATGTGTTTTGAGCTTTTACATGAGCAGATTTCACAACTCAACGTTGTTTCTCACTGTCAGAATTTCAAGTGTTGTAATGTCATCTGCATAACCTCTATAGATGCTCCGTCCTAGGCTGCAGATTGCCCTGTGTGCTCGGGAGCAGCTACAGTCACAGATTGATCCACCCTCGCTGTGTGAAGCACAGGATCTGCAGGGTTTTCCCTCCTGCTGCTGTCAGACTGTACAAAGAAAATGTACACGTGTCATCCACCTGTAGTACTCATGTGCAGTACTCTAACAGAATATGAATTATCTCCTGTAGAATACGCTATTAAGTCCATAATCATAGTCAGAGCCACTAACTGTACATAACAAAGCCCTTTCTTTCATTTTATTTGATCCTAGTTGTGTTGATTTGGAGTATCTCTATTCTCATGCTGTTCTTAAACTGTGCAATGCATCACTGTAATTTCCAAATTGTGGGACAAATTAAGTTTCCCCTTATTTTATAGTTGAGGAAATGCAGTTTCCTACCAACCTACCTGAGTTGGTGAGCTCTTTTTTTTTTCTTTTGATACATTTTTGAAACTATCTATAAACAGAAGTAGCTCTATTTCTTAGCAACAGGGAATCAGTCGATGTTTTATGATTGCATTACACTTTCATCATTTAGGGGAAAGTTGATGAAGAAATGTGTCTGCTTGTATCGCTCTGATGTTTGCTGCAGGGACCACAGCGAGAAGGATTTAAACCTCGGTCACGATTTACTGTATATCCTGACAGCAGCCCGAGCGCCTCAGGGATCCGCTGACTGAGCCCACCCAAGATAAATGCGAAACTGAGGCTTAAGTAGCTATGGTTACAGGCAAATACCGGCGCATCCTGTCGCTTAAAATTTAATTTACCTGGCCTGGGGTATCACGTTTTGTCATAATGAATAATGAAAGCGCAAATAGAGGCCAGTATTCTATTCTGAGGCATCCAAAAACAAACCCATTAAACCCATTAACGTGGGTTTCCTCATGTTGTGGCCATTTCATTATGACCACAGACAGGTGAAATGAGTCACATCTTGGCACCTGTCAAGGGGCGTATATCATAAGGCTGCGACTAAATATTGTCCTCAAAGAAAATAGTGTATGGATTTGAGTAATTTTAGCTATACTCACATTATGATGAATTAAACAACTGCTGTGATCTCACTCTGCTGTGGTCAGTGCATGAAAGAAAAGAGAAGACAAAACATGGTTGGACATAAAGTCTTGCAATTAGTTTTTTTTTTTTTTTAATTAAAACCAGAAATAATAAGCAAGAGATCTACAGTGGCTCTTTGTACAAAAAATGTTCATAAATCATTTTCAATCTCGTAAGACCCAGGGGTGACAGCTGACATTTAAAACGACAAGTTCTATTATAGCTCTAAGAACATGGGTAAACACTCCTGAGTGTCTGTTATAATCAGGGGGTAACTCCTTATATTTGTGTGGATTTTACATAATATGAAAATATAACAACTTAATTTACTACTGAACTCATCCAGGCAGAATGAAATGAAACGATAATGAACAGGGCAAGAGGACAAATTGCACTGATTTAAAACATAACCAGGCAATAACTCATTCTACATACTGATTTCAGAATTGTTTGTCTTTATTTGTGTGTTTAATCATACGTTCTATAAGTAATAAGTCTATTAATACCTTTTCTGTGAGCCTGGGAATACATTTGACCACTTAGAAAAGTTGGAGAGCGTTAAAAATATCTGGTTAAATCTGCTGAAAATGCAAACTTCTCTGACCCACTTCCACACAAGTAGTAAAGTGTATGTCTTCTCACTCTTCCCTCTCCAAAACTTGTACTTTTACTTCTTGCATCACAAAATACGCCAATTTACTACAGTAACTTCAGCTAGCTTCCTCTCCTCATGCTGCTAGTTCATGTGCCCCCTCAGTCTGCCCCCTGCCTCCTTCTGATATTTTCTTGCATATTCTACCTTCGCTTGTTCTGAGTTGCCAGTTCCAACCACCCTGAGGCAGATTTCAGGCATTTTTTGACCCTCAAAAACTAGCTGACATCTACAACTCTGTCTGGCGTATGGACAACTTTGCACTTGAATTCCTGAATCTATCATTAGACACGATATTTAACGTCAACAAACATCCATTTTTCATGTTGTTTTTCTAATAGCGCATGCAGACACTGTGGTAAAAACCTCTTCACGTCTTTGAACTACGCTTTTTCTAGATCCGTCTTTCCAGTAAGACGTGCATTAGTGAATCCTTGTGTCCTTGCGCACTTTTTCCACACCAGTAAGTGAATCTGACACACTGTTGTCTCTGAATTATTTATGGGCACATCAATAAATCCAAAGACAGATACAATTAAGTAGCATTGCATTGATAATTTATGGGCATAGCAAACCGGGGATTTCACCTGTCACGACAATTTACCCAAAAAGGCTCCAGTGTCCCATTCACCTGCACAAAGAAGCACCGTGCAAAATACTATTGTGCTGTTTGATTGTGTAACATCAATATCAAGTGGACATGCATGTGAAATGTAACAGACCACGCAGGAAGTGCTCTCCTTTATATATCAACCTTATTTGTAGCTCCAAACTAAAGCAATTTTGTCAAGCCTTTTCCTTTACATGCACTGAGACCAACCGCAATTATTTAAAGACGCACTGTGTAACATTTCTGGTGCGCCTGTTACATTTAGGGCGCTATACCTAATTAAAAAAGCAGTGTAGAGTTATTTCTCACTGTAATGTAGCTAGTGCCCATTACATAGGCTGGGGCTAGCAAAAGGTAAGGAACAAACAAATGCAAAGTTTTAAAGCATTTATTGTTAATTGATTGAAAGGGTTTCAGTGATAACCTGTAAAAGAAAAGGGAATAAGAAAAGTGCATTTAATCAGAGTAATTGTGTAAAGTTGGTGGTACTTACCCTCTTTGGTGTCTGCCCAGGTGTTCCGGCCAAAAGAGTCCCCGGGGAGCCAGAGCACCTTAAGAAGGTTCCAGGGCAGGCAGCCATTTTGTAAGGAGGAGGGGTGCGCGAGATGTTAGTTTCTTCTATTTAGTATTTTTAAGTTAAAAAACACTGCTAATTTAATAAAGATATGTATATTTTTGTATTTAGAATTGATTGAATTATTGAGCACTGTTTTTATATTGGTAATTTTTAAACATTGGGTAGGGAATAGAACCTGTGCTTACCTGTAGCTGGGAATGAGCTCACCCAATTAAGGGAGGTGCTGGGTGTGGCTGCAGGTTGTTGCTATGCTGGTTTTTAATTTTTGTACATTTGTAAATATTTTCGACTTTTCTCTGGCTTTTTGTGGAATAAATGCACTTTTGGTCTGCACTGAAAACTGGCTCCGCTTTACTCTGTCCTCCTAAGCCGCTGAGGTTGCCAACCGGACGTTACACTCACTAATGTACTGGAAGTATTTTAATCCTAGTCGTGGCATCACTGTAATGCTAACAGCAACTAGCATGCTAACTACACACTACTGTATATCAGGCAGTAAAACAATTAGATGCATACGGTATACAGTGTACTTATTTTGACCTCAAGACCTGCTCATTTAATATATCTGGATTGGGGCAAGACCAATTTTGCAGGATTTTTATTCCTCAAAAATACATTGAAAAATTCGGTGTCGCCTTTCCACAGATCTGACCTGCAACTTGGCAATTGGTGATGCATGTTTGTCTCTGTGAAGATTGAAAATGGATTATTTGGAACATGGATGACTTAAACTCTTTCACAAAACAAATAAAAAGACTATTTTTCAAATGTTTGCATGTTAGTTAGTGTACGGCCACATAGACGACATAGAGAAACTTTACACTAAATTTAAATACTGAGAGATTACCTTGTTAAATCAGCAGAGGTTGCATATTGTATAATACTGTTCCTATAACCTTGCAGATATCACAGAATGTCTTTACAACTTTACAACAAAATAAAGGAGAGGTGTATGGAGAAAAAGTAGCGGTGAAGTTAAAGCTTTTACATTTGTGATGGCGGCAGGGGAAGTGGAAACTCACCAAAAGATGGAGGAAAAGACTTCAGAAGAGTCTCATCCTCACGGCTCTTTCTTCTGTCTGTCAATGTCCTTGAAGTGCACAGGGAACATTCACTGCACAGAGAAACAAAGAGGAACACATCTCACACTGCCAACAATATGCCCACAATACAACTCAAATATGTTCTAAAGCCATGTATTCTGCATTTATATGACGTTTTTGTTATGTCATCATCAAAAACACACTGGGGATGAGTCATTTCAGTGCTCAAATAATCTCTCAGGGGGTGTTCAGTTACATTTGTTCAATTTGTTAATGGTAAGGCTCAGTTTAGTCTTAATGTAGATTTGGTTTGGTCTTGTTATAGTCCTGTTTTAGTCTTGATCCAGTCCAGGTACCTTTGGGTTCAGTAAATTACATTTTCTGGCTTTATGCTTAAACCAGCAGGTAATATTAATGGAAATACCAGAGATAAAGTAGTTTGCAAATAAGCTCACAGAATCCATACTCTCATTATCTAAGATCTTGCACATAATAGTTAATCAATCGGCTTTATTTAACACATTTTAGCAGAGGTACATGATTTATTTTTATTTTTTCTTTCCATGGAGACTGTTTTGCCTGAAATGCTCCACAATATGAAAATCAATCAGCTTTAGTTAAGTTTTTTTTTCTGTCCATGGAGTCCACAATATGGCATTTCTGTATCTTGAATTTACAATTACAGCATTTGCAGTGCAGTGATACAAGGACATCGTGACTATTTTCCATATCTTAATGACCATAATTTCTTATTTCCAAAATGTCTCTTTCCTCAAACATGCATTTCTCGGGCTCTTTCTATTCCATATCTCTATTTTGCTCCTGATGGCTTTTGTACAGCTACAAAGCTCCATTCATTTGGTGCGTATGAAAACCCACACAGGACAGTCATCAAAGCAGATTATTCATGTACACCATATTCTGCCCATCGCTATTTCCTTCTTTGATTTTTGTGTGTGTCTTATAGTGCCAGCCACCCACGGACAGGGTTAGGTATAAGCACAGAAACAAAGACTGGCTTCTGCAAAGAGGAAAACAGCATGTTCGCACAGCTAAGAAAGACATGTGTTAATTATTTATTTCTGCTTTATTTAGTGCAGCCAATGAATAATTCGTTTTTCTTACACAGAGAGCAAATCAGATTTTTTTTCAAGCGACGTCACTGTTGTCACAATACTGAATTTCGGTTTATTTTTGTTTGTTTATTTGTTTATGTAACTCACAAAATACAGTTATTTTTCATGATAACTTTCTGAATCTACAGCAAAAGTGTAGTGTAGTTTATAAGGCTTCATTAAAGATGTACGATGTAAATTCTCTTGTGAATGGTCTGTCATTATGCTTATATCTCATGAAGATGTTTTAGCGTGGAATTATAAACTTATTTATCTTTTAAGGGTCCAATTAGGGATTTATAATTGCTAAAAGAATAATAACATCCCTGCTTGGCTTCATGCAGATACAGTATGAAGTTAACATCATTCTGTTTAACATTTAAGCATAGATAAAACTCTATGATTATGTAAAGTGTGTTAATATGAGCATTTTATGATCAAAATGAGCAGCCTGACAGGAAGTGCCCAATGTTTTCTCAAAATAAAGTGAATATAGGGAACATAATGGCGGCGATGCTAATACAGAAGCAATCGATCATGTGTGAATGAGGCTGTTTCCTATTGGCTGTTCTCATCTGTGGGCGGGGCTTATACTTTAGAAATAAAACAGATGACGTTTTGATGAGGCTAATTCTGACCAATCAGATCGCTTCACTGCACCATTTCCTGTTTGTTACTAAGTTAGATCGGATCACATTGGATTGATTGCTTCTGCCTTGGTAACTTGGATTTTAGATGCAAATTTTACTCTCTTAACTGTTTGAGGGCTTGAAAATATTTGTGCTGAATATTTAAAAGGTGATTTTTTTTAATGTTGAATTTTAAACAACTAAAATTCTGAATAAAAATAATTCAAACATGTTTTTTTCTGAGTTAAAAAATTCCAAATCTGTTGAAACAAATTTAAGTTTCAGTAAAACAAGCATAGATAGATCTGTTTGTACAGTACAGCATGAAGAAACGACATTCTGAATAGATATAGCACAATTTACTCGAGTTGAGTCAACAATTGTTAAAAAAAAGTTTGATGTGCTTGATTAAACTTTAATTGAGTAGTTGCTTGGTTACATCTTGACAGGTGCAGTTCACTTAGTAATAAGGAAACTAACTGAGGCATGCAGTGACAAACACTCATTGGATTTAATGTGTGCATATTATAACTGCATCTGCCAATTAAACTGTGATCTCATTTGATTAACTTTGATGTATTAATCACTCCAAAACATTTAGGCAACAGCTTGTTCATGACACATCGGACTCAGAAAGACATTTCATAATTAAGAATTTGAATTTGTATAATCATTTTTAGACCTATAAGTAAAAAGGGAAAAAAAATAAATATGTAAAGCGTTTGGAGATTGCGAGACACTAACAATAGCACATCTCAAAAAGTTCAGACATGGACAAGAATAATAATTTGTAGACCTATAAGTAAAAAGGAAAAAAAAAATACACTAACAATAGTACATCTCAAAAAGTTCAGACATGGACAAGAAAAGGCAGGTAGCACAAAATTATGTAAGATATAAATAACAAATTGCTTTTTTGTCAGTACAAGTTTTACTGCCTGGCTATTCTTTAACCTTTACTTATTTTGAGTCTTCATTTCTGGATGGATGAGGTGCATAATTACTGGCTTGGAACGAAAGCTGCATAAATTTACATGTAAGTAAGTTGAATAAAAGTACATAAAAGTGCATGTCAGTCATCGCAGAGAAGCTGATGTAGCGTGTCCAAGAGGCATCAGCGCTGTGTGAAAAGGACCAAGGCATAAAACGGTTTATGGTTGTAATGGACCATCGTGCGGCTCCCCCTCTACACGAGTCCGTGTCCTGAACTGACTCAACTATTTTCACTGCACAACTTTAAAATGAAGGAATATACTAAACAAGCAGAAATGCATTATTTATTGACATTGCTTGATGGTATCTGAATTTTTAATCTGATTTTAATGTAGAAAGGGTCGACTGTAGCCAAAGCTCTATCAGTATATGAGTTAAATTTGTTTTACAAGCAGTGCCCATAGACTTGCGGCAAAGTAATCAAACATGCAAAAAATGTTCAGGTCTCTGTTTAAAAAGATTTGATTGATTTTGACTGATTGATTTTTGAGCTTTGTACCATGTTATAAAGTTGTTCCCTCGTCAAAAACATGCCTAAAAAGGTTTTAAATGACATCCATGCATATTTTAATAATTACAATGCTCAGCGCACAAGCCTACATCATCCACCTGATGCAATGTGCAGTAATTATTATAAGTAGTCATTAGCACGATGCATTCTGTTGTGATAGAGCTCTGTAGAGGGAGTGACTTAGCAGAGAGAGCAAAAGGGAGGGGAGACTCAAAGCATTGAAAATGATTTTTTTATATGTTGCTTTTGATGAATATAGCATTTTCAGAACAGGTTATGGTGACAATGTCTAACATAGTACAACAAAAAGAAGTGAAATACTCACAGTGTTTTATAAGGGACTGTGATAGTCTGGACCTTAGCAGCATAAGGAGGAACAGAGTAGAGCTGAACTGATTTTCCACTGTAGACCCCACTGCATTTATTAATCCATCACAAAAATATAAATATATTTACAAAAGAGAGGTACAAATGTTAAAAACTCCTTTTATAAGCCACCTCCCTTAACTGGGTGAGCTCATTCACTAGGGCAGCTGAATACAGGTAAGTCATTTCAAGATTTAAAAGTTAGCAGTAATAAAACAGTGATCAATTTTACGCTTTATTATTCATTTAACAGTGTTAAATTATAGAAAATAATATATTAAACAAGCGAAAATATTTGTGCACCCCTCCTAACAACATGGGTGCTTGCCCGGGAACCTTTTTAAGGTGCTCCAGCTGCTTGGGGACTCTTTTAGCCGAGACACCTCAGGCAGATAAGATAAAATAAGATATGATATGATATGATATGCCTTTATTATAATAAAAGTAAGCACAAAATATCTAAATCACAATTACTCAGTATAATGCACTTAATTTTCTGTTACAGGTAAGTTAACTGTAAGACACATTTTCAATTATTTAATGAATTAATAAACATTTAAAAACTTTGTATTTGTCACCATTTTTACATGTTATAATTAACCTGTCCATTTCAGTCTGACAATTCAGGAAAGAAACATGATAATTGTCTGAAAACTGAAAAAACAAAATGGATTTAAGGAGCACATTTTCAGGAGCCTGTGATCGATATGTGTGTTCATGATCCTGTTAAAGTGTTTGATTTGTTTCAGAGTAACTAACTGACTGACAGTATTTTTATCTGTCATTTTGACTTTTAGCACGCAGTATGAGCCAGCTCACCTGTTGGAGTTCCCGAAGTTAGTTTCTTAAAAATAAAGCGTCACATCACACCCTCAGAGAAAATCGATGACATCCACTGCAAAGTATCAATAGGCAAATGGCTTGAGTCGTAAAGTTTGACTACGAACACCTGTAGTTTTCTTTTATTCTAGGTTAGGGCCTGGGCTGCATATGAGAGATCACACTGGTCGTCTAATGCTTTGCCTGATTACTTTATACCTGCGTGTCAAGGTCAGGGCTTTCATCAGTTTATTACCTCTGATCAAATTGACCAGCAGGCTTCAAAAGTGACCTGTTGCGATGATGGCGATTATAGTGTGAAGTGTGCGGATTTAATATGCTCTGACAGCAGCTAGAGGCCAGTTCAGGAGGTGCGGAATCAGCAGAAGGAGTTTTGGAGAGGTGCCGCAGTTATTTAACCACGCGTGATGGGCTGCTTGAACTTTGTAACACCGAAAAGCCTGAATAGATGGTGTCGGCTCCGGACGTCAAATTGAAAGCCCTCTTGAAAAGTCTAATAATACCAGAAGGGTGTTAAATGTTTGACCGCGGATTGTCAAAAAGTAATTTGATTGTTATTGTTGGCCTAGAGGCTGGAATTTATCACATGGAAAACACAACCTGATTCCAGCGGTGATTTTGAGAGCGAAATTTCACTTTGCTTTAAGCATGGTGTAGTAAATAGACAAAATAATCACATAAGAGGTCAGGCTGGTAAAATGCTTCGTAGGCAGATGCATACAGAACATATATATTTCACAAGGCGTCCACTAGAGGGCACTACAATTCCCTTTTCCAGACTATGTTCAAATTCGTTTTTAGTTTCCTCTAAGGGAAACTACTAGATCATGCACGCAACATATTTCATTCAAGCAGGATTAAACACAACACCTTTTTACCCCAGATTGACAGATAGATAGAAATAACTGCCACATTTTAACCAGAATGCATTTGCAGATCTATTGTTCTCATGTCCTTCATCCCTATTGCGTCTGACAAAGATGGAAGTCAAAGCTGCATAACCAGATTTTCAAACTATAAAACAAACAAAGTCCCAGCTTTCGCAAACCCTTTTGTACATCTTTAGTATTCACGTGTATTTAAAGCATGCACGTGTCCTTAGAACAGCTTCGTCACACGGCTCCTTCTTTTCAATCCATTTTTTTTTACTATTAGATGCAAGCAGTGCACTGAGATCTGATGCTTTTACACTTTAACACACAAGGAACACTCACTGTTCATCCTTCAGTTACATTTTTTATCTTTATAGAACATATTTGTAACTTTCCGAGGAAAAAGCTAAAAGCGTGACGGACTGAGTTTCACCACAGACACGACAAATCATTTTTTACAGTGAATGATTTGCTTCTTAATAGTGGCAAAAACATGGTCCCGACACAGTACATGTATCTGCCTCACGAGAGCTCATCCTTCTTGTCTCCTATCTGCTGGGGTCTATCCATCTTGTGGCCATTGGACCCTCTCTCTTCATAAGTCATGTCCCCCCTGACGCCTCACTTAACTGCAGCGTTCCACTTCTCCCTGCGTCTCTCATTCTGTCCCTCTTATTTTCACTGCTTCTCACTGCATGCTACAGTCAGTCTGTATTCTCATCTCCATCCCGGGCGGATTGCATTGCCTTCTCGTATCCATCTCTCTACCCTCCCTCATACCCTGGTGCAGCTGGGAAATATCCTAGCGCCATCTAGCATTTTAGAAAGAAACTGCTTAATCCCGTGAACTAAACTGACCCTAAGGATTTGGAGCTTACAAATGGACAACTGCTGTGTGTGCAGATAATGCCACTTTTGGTATGATCCGAAAGCCGGGGTACCTGATGTGAAAACTGTAAATGGAGGAAAGATCTCGACTCGTTCTAACCCGAAAATATGCACCGTAAAGCTCCTCGCAGTCGTCGTCACGCAATCCCAGCGTGCGTCTCCCAAAACCACCTGGCAGAGAATTCCCATCAAACAGCGGCATCGTAATGAACAAACTTTATCGGAGTTTTAGAGATTGTGGATTATAGTTACGCACCAGGATGTATAATCAAGGTTAGAAGATTGTAGACTGTAAAATAAAATCAAACTAGTTAAATCAAGAGTTTGTGTGTGTTTATTATACTGACATGATTGATTTAGCTGCTACATATTACAACATCTCCACATTAATTACTTTATGTTTTTGCTATTTCATCAATTTCACATAATTTAAACTCTTAATATAGGTAAACATAATAGATATACAGGGCTTCATGATAAAGTGTATTTTTCGATGATATAAGAAGATGAGAAGTAAACTAGATGTCCAGATATTGCAGAGCTAGAGCACAATCTATCCAAGTTATATAATACTAAAAGAACACCCATACCAGGAGAGGTTACCTAGTTAGTTTAATCCAATTTGTTTTAAGATAAATCATTGTCTACAGAGCAGAGACAGGGCCATTCATTTCTGCTATTTAATTTTTGTTTGTTTTTTTAATAAAAAAATCTTAACCGACAAAATGTGTTTCTTCTTTTTTTGGCCTGGTTCTTGTTTGCGTGGCTTTTGTTTTAAGGTCAACTTGGCTTAATATGGCAAAATCTCTTGTTGCAATGTTACAGTAGGGAGAGACAAAGGACAATTCAACTCTGCCCCACAATAAATAATATCCTCAACACAGAGACTCAGAAATATCTTATTTACTGAAAGATCTGTCTGATCCCAAAGTCTGTATCAGTGATAAATGTGTGTATAGCTTGCAGTGTCCTTTTTGTTTGTTAACCTTAGATTTTCTTGTTTTGTACAAACCAAATATTTAGCAGAAGAAAATGGCATTACTTGCCACTGACACTATAATGTTACTACTCACAATAATATAATATAATATCAGATATGTAATATCTCTCATTTAAAACAGATAAATAGATGACACACAATTTTATGATTCTAACTCAAAACTAATTATCTATATTTTAGATCTGTGATAAAAATAAACAAAAAAGCTAGTTTGGCATATTTACATCTTTATAATAATATGTTAACATGTTTTTATAAGTAGCCTAATTCCTTAATCATATGTTTTGGATTTTCTATTGTTTGAGTCATGAATAGGGGGCAAATGCTTAAATTGTCAATTTCTGTAATTGTCCAGAAATGACTTTTTCTGTCCTCCTTCTCTCTCCTCTTATCATGACCAGCAGACACCAAAGCTCAAAGTGTTGAGACAAATGTAATGTTCTAATTTAATAGAACATTTTATAATCTCTTTAGACATGGGTTCTATTCTGATTCTTCTGATTCTTTGTTTCTGCATGCCCCTTGCTCACGGCTGCTCTGTAAGATAAAAGCATTATGGGATTGAGTAGGAAGTTCTGTCATTAAATACATTATATTTTTTAATCTTTGGCAAAATGAGACATGCGTCTAACTGCTGCCAGTGTAATGTCACAATGTGTGCCCCCGCTGAGAAAAGCTCTTGGCATGAGACAGCATGTCTGAAGATAGACTTCATTGTTTCATTGTTAGTTTTCTTTGCTTCCTGAAAAAAAAAAAACCTCTTCAACATGCTTTTTATATTGACCCGCTTTCGATTTGCATTTATGACACAAACTTCCTGTAACGTATGATTATGGCTGTGGCCACATGGGGCTTTCTGTGGATGGGCAAAGCACTCTGGGCAATATGGTTTTCACCATCAACCTAAAATATGCACAATATATAAAATCCTCCAGCTAAGGTGGTCCTGACCAAGCCAAGATCTGGAGATGCGATTATTTCTGACATGGATGGACCAAGTGCAGAGTGCAAATTGTGCAAATTGTCCTATAAAGATAACACAGGCTGACCTTAATAACCAAATCCTGATTTGACCATATGCAGTTTGTAAGAAGGACTATTTTTACAATAATATAAATTAATTTCTAACACAGATTAATAGAAGTTTCTTTAGTAGTTTTACTTTGTGGCCTGTGAATGGGGATAAAGACCATTCTAAAATGAGTTAAGGTGCAGCTTTGTCTGCTTTGTTTTACTTAGCCTATTTAGCTGACTTGTTCTGGTATTGATCCAATTAAATGTGCACATGTACTTTTTGCCAACAGTTTTGCCAAGTTCTGTTTGTGTACCTGGTGTAGTGTGGTTACCAGCAGTGAGAAATGTCAGTTTTGGTTGCTGTTGACGTCACTTCCCTGTTGCCACCTACCTGCGTGTGCACCTATTTGCCCCGCGCTGCCCGACTGTCTGATTAAAACATGGGTGAGACTCTCTCTGTGGCTCGGGGCTTGTTTACAGAAACCCTGTGAAATGGTCCCGCTCCAAACGTGTGGTGAGAAGTTTATGTAAGGGCATCTATCGCGTCTGATTCATGCCTTCTCTGATGTGAAGGCTCAGATGTGGACTGGGAACACCTCGGTTGGCCCTGCACACACAAACAAATACCACATAATGCTGTAAGTCGGGGAGAGGCCAGGAAAAACAAGTGGGAGCATTCAAAAGTACACTCCTACCAGCACCTGCAAAACTGGGAGCACATTTAAGGGAAGGACAGAAAACAGATTGTACTCGCCCCGGTCTCAGTCAGTATGGTCTGTGCATGAAATGATCTTAAAGTGGAAATGTTTCTGTCACTAGAAAATAGCCTCATTTCCCACAGTAGTTCGGCGCAATAACAAAACATAACTCATTCACTGAGGCGCTCTTGGTCTCCATAACGGCTTTGAGATTAGATTAGGTAGAAAGAAATAGATGAAGTTGAAAATGTAATATTCAGACTGAAAATGACTTGATAACAGTGTCCAGAAAACTACCTTTGCAACCTTTTCTACCGTGGACCACACGTAATTTCTTAACAAAGGAGAAATGATAAAGATTTCATCAAAAATTCTATTAGAAAACTTGGAATGCTTAAAAATAAAACACAAACAAGGCAGGGGATGATTACAGCTGTCTCTATGTTGGAAAAAGTACACAAAATATCTACTATGCCATAAGTACTGTGCTGAACAAATGCATTACATGAATAAAAGTAGTGGAAAGTACTGTACTGCTATATATACTACCATTGCGCCACTACTGTCAGTTCAGCTACTGCTTTGACAATGAATATTACTGCAAATAATCACTTTGCAAAGACAATTTCTAGTTTTACAAGTCTTAAGATACTCATTTTGTAGTGTCTTTTTCACTAGCCTTACACTAACTAGCCCATTAACTCAGCTAAACTCAATAATTTGGACAATATTTCACAATTAATTACTTTTTTAATTACTTACTTAAAAATTTTTTTAATAATGTGAGCATGCTTACTCTCCACTTTCACCACTGACCTAATTCATTGTCTGAGCATGTCCTTCGCCTATATATCCACCAGAGGGCAGCAGCACACAATGAAATCTCTTGACCAATCATATTAGAAAGTCTATCTCATGCAAACTTCAAGGTAAAATTAACTAAGTGCAAAATCAGCATAGTATATTAATATGATGTTGAAGTATAGACAAACAAACAGAGATTGTGAGCAGAGGTGAAAGGTCAAATCCAGAGTTTGCCTTTGCAGTACTTAGCAACATACCTTCCAGACTGTTCTCATGCATAAGGTGATTATGATTCATGTGTTTGAAAAGCTCAGACTGCTTTGTGCTCCTTCTATAGAGGATTTCCCAACATGTACAACACAAAGGGTGACCCAAATATGTCACCTATAGATCAGTGACAGGTAGAGACGTGCTTCAGCAACGTCTGACAACTCAGCAACGTACATTTTAAGCCTTGAAATGCTGCTGTGTCAAACCTCTAACAACATTTTGTAAGAGTTAGGTAAGTTCTATTAGGATATTAAAGGTCCTATATTCCCCAAAATGGACTCCTGTGAGCTTTTAGCCGTGAATATTGTGCAAAAACATACCTAAAGTTGTGTTTTATTTCTTTCACACACGTTTGAGTCATTCTTTATTATTAGTCTGTTTGCATCTCCTCACCTCAAAATGCTCCGTTCCACCTTGTGATGTGATGAAGCTGTAGTTTTTATGTTAACAGTAACTTTTATTGTTGTAAGAAGAGCAATGAAAGGGCTGAAACTATCAAAATGATTCCAATGAAGGTGGATGGAGTTTAAAAACGCAGTGGTGCACGTCCCATTTTACCACATGACATCACAAAGTGGAGTAAAATAAATATACAAGGTTTTTTTGTGTTAAACATGTGTGAGTGAGATAAAACTCAACTCTAGGTCTGTTTTTTGATGAGAAAACAACATGATTACATAGATTAGAAAATAATGGCTCCTTTAAACACCATCTAAGATTAAAAAGTGGAAAAAAAAACAGCTATGATTATGTGAAAATCATCTGAAATCATGATCATAGAAAAAAGAAAGCTAGTGCCTTTGTTATTTTGTCACCTGCTTGTCTCCATGGTGAATGTGTTGATTTGCTTGTTCCACAATATGGCATTTAAGTTTCCATAGAGACAAGCAAGAGACCAGACTGAGTTACAGGTCAGATCTGTGGAGAGAGAAAATGTGTGTTTATAAAAGCAGTAAAAACACCTGTAATAATATTAATCACACAGCCACAGCACAGCAACTCAACAACAGTGCAATGTGTGGCTGACACATTCTTAATAGAAAGGTTCAAATGACTTCCGGTGCCAAAAGTATAAAGAAGAAAAATCAGCACTGTTGCCAATTAACAATTCAAAACAAAATGAATGGGAAAAGTGCATAAATGGTGTCTATAGGCTTAGATTTAGACCAAGCTCATTGATCCACAAGGGAAATGACT
>JACN01012971.1:0-11704 GCA_000787155.1 Scartelaos histophorus
TTATTATTATTATTATTATTGTGTCAAGTGAGCAGAACTTGTAGATGTACAAAGTGAAATCTCTTTGATAAGATAAAAGTCTAATACAAGTCCCCCTCCTGTGATACATATAAACATCCAGCAGATGTCGCTGTTCTAACCTCACAGGGGGCGGGGCCAGAGGTGTATGGAGCCCTGTGATTGGTGGAGTGGGTGTGTCCTCTGCAGACTCCGCCCCCTGTGCAGGTGTGTGTGATGAGACGCACCTGAGTGTGATCAGAGCCGAGCAGGACGAGGCTGCGCGTCGCCTCACGATGAAATATGAACTAAAAACTGAACTTTAGACGCTTAAACAGGAGATGTAAGAGTTTAGTTTAGTTGAGTTTAGTTTAGTTTAGTTGAGTTGAGTTGAGTTGAGTTTAGTTTGACTTGGACACCACAGCACAGGTAGGACATATTTGGGTTTTATGGGGATGGGACAAGATCAGAAAAACAAGAGAAGAGCAGTGATGGAACAAAAAGTGAAATGAGCTAAAGTAAAAACAGTTTGTACGAGAAAAGTACTAAGTGAATATTTTACCTTTAGAGTCTCTACATTTGATAGCAGGACTCTGGTCTTTTTACTTTTCTATGTTTTTTTAACACTTTTGTCATTTGAGTAAAGAAAATGTCCAAATAAAAACAGTTGGAAAAATAAATCTGGATTCATCTGTTTGTGTTGAACAAACTTGTGGCACAATCACCACATCTGAAGTTTTATAAAAGCTCAAAATCTGTGAGAAACTTAGTGTATTTTTACCAAGTACTTTAAACTGAAGTAGATTGTTTTACATGTGGTACTTTTATTGTTAGTTTTTCTTTGCTCTCAAGTTACAAAATGGAGTATTTATCACAAGAGTCACAAGAAAATAGTTTAGATTTGAACAGACTTTAGATGATTTTACCTGTGTGTTTTTAGAGGTGATAAAATTGGACTTGGATTAAAAAGAAAAAGGTAAAATGTTTAAGTGAGTTTAACCTCTGGACAAGTTGAAGTCGTCCATTTTGTTAAAGGTCCAGATTCGGGAGCAAAATGATGAAAAACAGGCTTAAATAAAACTATTAGTCGTGTTTAAAGAGTGTTTAGTGCAGATTGTGAGATCGAATAAAGCTTCAAATGTAGTGATTTTTAATACAGATTTGTGCTGAATTTTGAGTTGGAATAAGATTTTTTTTTTCCCCTTTGGTTTGATTTTCCTGAACTTATTAAAGCCTTTTCTCTCTCACTATAATAAAAATAAAAAAATCCTTGTTCCAAAATGTAGTGGAGGAGACAGTCCAGACTCCTGCTCCTCTAAATGAACCTAAAAGAATCCAGGTTAAAATGTCCAAAGAGCTGAAATGTTTCCTACAGTCCAGAACTTTAAATCTTTTACTTTATGTTGCACCGCTGGAAACATGAGCAAAAATATATCACCAAATAAAATTAAACCTTTAGAACAGAACGACACAGTTTATCCCATTTAAATATCGTCCTGATCTTGTCTCATCTTGTAGAAATGTTTAAAGTTTCAAAGTGAATTATGATCTACAATCTTTTTTTTATTTTATTTTTCAGCTCTTGTGTCTCTTGATGCCCACAGCGCCCCCTGTCTGCAGCAGCAGGACACACGCTGCCTCTGGTGAGTCTTTATGTCACGTAGAAATGAATTCAACAAACTCTAAATGTGCAGAATGAAAATGAAATCCTCAGTAGAAGATGTGTGTAAAATGAGGAGTTTTGGGAGTAAATTGAAACAGACTGAACATAAAGCGTCGCCTGTGAAATGTGCTTTAATATGAAACAAAACCAAAAAAAGCTCGTCCTGTTTGTGATTTTTATTCCAGTGGAGAAAATGAGACAAATGTTAAACTTCTGGGCTGCAGCGTCTCTTTATGGGACTTATTTCCCCGCTGAAGTTCTCACATTTGGCTTTAAATTGTTAAAAGCTGCGGCAATGATCCTGTTTTTCCATTATTGTGAAAAGGGTGAAATAGATGGAGCTCCGGAGAGAAACACTGCGGCAGAAAATGGAAATAAAATCAAACGCAGGAGTTACCCAAGCAAAAATGACTGATTAAACAGTAATTATGTTCCCAGGTCGCTCGGATCTGCTGCTGTAATAAGAAAAACCAGTTGTTGGCAGCGCAAACATTTTAAACTCGGCCAATTCCTCCATCTTCACGGCTAATTGTTTTCCATTTGCACCAAGAACTGTGAGAGAAAATGCACTTTACATCAGGACTATGCAGACTCCAACTCTCATGGTTTCTCTATAAAAGCCTGAAACATTATTAGACTCTAGAGGAGATCCGGTGTTTGACTCTAGATCTGGACAGGACGTTTGGTTTGACACTTGCCACATCAGGGCAGTTAGTGGAACCAGAAGCATGAGTGACCCTCAGAGCTGCAGGTCACAGCCGTCCCAGCAGGGGGCAGCACCGCACCACAGTTTCCTGCAGTGCTTATTACATAATTCCCCCTCAGACGCTGCAGCAGAGGTGGACAACAGAGGTGGACAGTAGAGGTGGACAGCAGGTGGACAACAGAGGTGGACAGTAGAGGTGGACAGCAGGTGGACAACAGAGGTGGACAGTAGAGGTGGACAGTAGAGGTGGACAGTAGAGGTGGACAGTAGAGGTGGACAGCAGAGGTGGACAGCAGAGGTTGACAACAGAGGTGGACAGTAGAGGTGGACAGCAGAAGTGGACAGTAGAGGTGGACAGCAGAGGTGGACAGTAGAGGTGGACAGTAGAGGTGGACAGTAGAGGTGGACAGAGCCACATGAGGCGACACTGACCACACGAACCCACAGACTGAACATGATCTGAGGAATGTGCAGCCACACGTCTGAGAGTTTCACTCTGGAGTTAATCTTAAATACTCAAACTCTGACTGTACGTGGCCAAAGTGCTGAGCAACTACACCTCACATATTTGAATCCAACTTAAACAAGTAAAACTGATGATATGAAGCTGCTCGGCACCAGGGTTTATCAGTTATTTGGTTCAAATTAATCAACAAAATCTTATATGACGTGAGTCCAGCTGCAGTTTCTTAGGTTAATAATCCCCACATCCCTGTAGAACCTCTGAGCTCCTGGAACCAGATCCTGAGTTCTTCTGCATGTTTTTTTATCCTGAAAGTGTCAAATGTTCATGTGGTGCGACCGTCCGCCCTGAATTCAGGATTTTTAATTTTAACTCTAAATCTAATCACATTTATTTTCTTTTTTCTCATATTTTCTCAAGTGTTTTTAGTCCCACATGAAATTTCCTCTTTCCTGAATCGATATTTCCTTCATAATATTCAAACAAATATTGTCCGTGTCCATTTGTTCAAATCTCAGTCTCATGTTCATATGACTCAGACTTAGATGAACATCCCAACATGTTTTAGAAAATGACTCAGACTTACATAAACATCCCAACATGTTTTAGAAAATAAAACTATTTTAAGTTTATTCTCAGTCGCACCACATGACATTTTTTAAGGTCGTAGCCAATTCTTGTACATAAAAAACACTAAAAATGCTTCATATAAACGTCAAACACAGATTTATGCTCCTGACAATGGAAATATTTAAAAAAGATCAATAGAAACTACATTTAAAAAGCGGTTGTTGAAAATCCTTAAACGTCAGTGTTGAGCTCCAGTCAAATGAAGCTCACTGAGACCAGGAATACAAATATTATGGACAAAATAGTGAAACAAAAACACCAGGATCATGCAGATCGGGTTAATCTGAACATTGTAATAATAAACTGACAGCAGCAGTGGGATCGAGGGGTGAGAATTTTCCAGTGTGAAGTGAGTTTGAGCAGAGTGTGTGGAGCCTCCATGTTCACTTCCTGTTTGGGACGCAGCAGCTCCTGGGGTCACCATGTCCGCTCGTGCTGTGGGATTAAACCCTCAGATTTATGAGCTGGAGCTGAAGTGAAGCTGGGAGCTGCTCATGTGAATCTGGGTTATTGCGCCGCAGACGATCTGTTTCCTGGTGCAGGAGACGTGTCAGATCAGGGCACAGAGGAGGAGACGGGAGCAGCAAGGCCTTCTGGGACATGTAGTTGTGTAGATTCACCTGCCAGTGCCAAAGTGTCAGGCTGGAGTTACCCGGGGAGAGGATCACGGCCTGACAAGATGATGAAGTGGAGACGCTTTAATTTGACGTCGTGTGTTTTTTCTGTCTCCTCAGAGCTGCAGACGGGCAGATGTGAACGAGTGTGTGAACATCTGGAGCAGCTCACACAGCGGGAAAAACAGGTGAGAAACACGACACACGCACAATATAGATGCTGCAAATGTCTGTTTATATCCCAACACTACAAGACTGGACCAGAACTCAACCAGGTCTGGCTCAGAATGGGACTAGAATAATGGTCCAGCAACACTACAAGACTGAACCAGAACTCAACCAGGTCTGCCTCAGAATGGGACTAGAATAATGGATCAGCAGCAGCTCCTGGGGTCACCATGTCCGCTCGTGCTGTGGGATTAAACCCTCAGATTTATGAGCTGGAGCTGAAGTGAAGCTGGGAGCTGCTCATGTGAATCTGGGTTATTGCGCCGCAGACGATCTGTTTCCTGGTGCAGGAGACGTGTCAGATCAGGGCACAGAGGAGGAGACGGGAGCAGCAAGGCCTTCTGGGACATGTAGTTGTGTAGATTCACCTGCCAGTGCCAAAGTGTCAGGCTGGAGTTACCCGGGGAGAGGATCACGGCCTGACAAGATGATGAAGTGGAGACGCTTTAATTTGACGTCGTGTGTTTTTTCTGTCTCCTCAGAGCTGCAGACGGGCAGATGTGAACGAGTGTGTGAACATCTGGAGCAGCTCACACAGCGGGAAAAACAGGTGAGAAACACGACACACGCACAATATAGATGCTGCAAATGTCTGTTTATATCCCAACACTACAAGACTGGACCAGAACTCAACCAGGTCTGGCTCAGAATGGGACTAGAATAATGGATCAGTACCAATATTTTAGTATTTAAATGAGGAAATTCAGTTCACAGTGTATAGTTTTAGTTTCCAGTAGGTCTGTGAATAACAAAAACCAAAGCATAAAGCAGAATTATCACCAAAAACATATTTCTACTTGTACAATTTTGCTAAATAGTGTTGAGCTGCAATAAATGCATAGAAAAATCCCAAAAATAACCCACTACAACTAAGAAAAAGTCTCCAGACATAATAGTTCCATCTATTATATACAAAGGTTAATGGAGTAAATGTACAGTCAGTGGTTTTTATAGTAAATATAATGTCCAGTTGCTTTAACCTTTGAGAGAAAACTGAAATCTGAAGTGTTAAATCAGAGAATCTCGTGTATTTCACAACATTTTTTGTGGAATCCAACCGCTGCACTTAAAACAACAGGACTGAGGTCTAAACCAGAGCTTAAAAAGTGTAAAAACAAGTGCATGAGGCGGGATCTCATGGTTTTAAACAGTATTTATTATAGTTTTATATCAGTTAAGTGGAGTTAAAAAGAAAAAGAAAAGCATAAATATTCAGAAAGGAGCCGTGAGTTCTTAAACAAAAACCTGATTTTCACGTTAATACAGAAAATTCCATCCAAAATGCAGAAATAAACTGTTTTTCTGGCACCTTAAACCTCGATTCAACAAAATAAAGGTGTTGTTAATCTAATAATCAAACGAATCATTGGGAAATTCACTCAAAATAGGATAAAAATGCAGTAATTTTTCAAGCTCCTGAAGCCGTGGTGTGTTTAGATGTTTTAAAAGTACATGAAGCTCGGTCACTCCAGGGTCACGAGTACTTCATTAAAAACTTCAACTATTCCAGTGTATTTACCAGGCCGAGAGTGACTCAGGCTCCACTTCTGTGCTTCAGCTTCACTTTAAATGATCCAATTAAAACTGAAGAATCAACAGGAGTCACTCAGGGTCAGAGTCACAAGGGTTAAAATGACACACACACATTTGTCTTATAGAAATAAATCCAGGGGTCGTTGGATTGTTTTAACACTTCAGATTTCACTCTCGTCTCAAATGTGAAACTTTTAGACATGTTTAAAATGTGCCCTGTCAATTAAACTTTAAAAATATGTCTTATCTTTCTCTTTTACTCTTATACTAGAGTTATTTTACTAAAACACACCTTGGATTTTTATGAGATTTGACTAAACATTGGACCATTTTCTCCTCAATTTGGACATTTTTTAGCTTTTAACTTCCAAAACTATTAATTAACAACCACTTTTGTATTATAATGTTCACAGAAATGATAAAACAGATGAGTAGAAATGTAAGAAAACACTTTTAATTTGAGTGAAATGTCGTTTAAAGGATCAAAAAAAAGTCTTAAACAGAATCCTCAGTGTGACGTCGGCGTCTCCACTTCCTGTAATTTCCTACAAATATTTCTAATCCTTCTTAAATGGTTTTATTCTACTAAATGAGGCCAAAACTGAATGGTCCAAGCGCGACAGAAACCCCCAGTGCAGAGCAGTGTGGTAAATGTGGCTTTATTAATAAGAACAGTATCTCTTTTAATGAACATTGCAGATACAGAATAGAAAAGAAATGAGAAATACCAGAAGAGACTCGTCCTCCCCGTGACGTCAAAGTGCCTGGAATAGTTCTGTGCTCTGTTACCGCGGACCGGTCGTGGTCCAAATTCACCCAAAAACACCACCGCACTTCCTCACGCCGCTTTTCAAAGTAAGAGCTTAGTAAGAGGTTTTATTTTGAAAGTGTTAAAGTCGACTCTTACTTTTAAAGCTCGTTTCTGTCGCTCCAAACTCCGCGTGTGAAGCTCCAGGAAGTGGATTTTGCAAACTTAAAAATGGCTTTCAAAAATAAGAGCTCCCAACTAAACATTTTCACATAATAAAATAATAAAATGTAATTGTAGAGCTTTTCAAAATAAGCACGACTCCCCAGCGCTGGATTAAGACCAATATTTCAAATTAAAAGGGCTCTTACTTTGAAAAGCCTTATTGAAACATCATTTCCATCATGTCATTTTATAGCTTTTCAAAATAAGTGCGTATTAAAGTGAATATTCAAGCGGCTCTTACTTTGAAAAGCCTTATCAAAACATCATTTCCCTCATGTCATTTTAGAGCTTTTCAAAATAAGTGCAGATTAAACTCTTACTTTGAAAAGCCCGGCTCTAACCACAGTTGTATTCTGGCTCGATTGTCTCGTGTCATTTGACCTTGATTTATATTTACATGTTTTGAAAGAGTTTTGGGAAGGACTCGGGTGGATTTTCCGTCGCGTTGGTCGTTTCCTCGTATTGCGCCGAGCAGGAAAACCCCCAAACAAAGACACAAAGTTCAATAAAACATGGCAAAAGACTAAGGGTTTATTACGATGGTTTTGCATATTTTGTTTGGCACAAAACTGATGGTGGAGCTGAGGTGGAGCTGAGGTGGAGCTGAGGTTTGTGGATTTGATGGTTTTGTTTCTTTAGTCCAAACAGAGTCAGAATTAAAGGCCTAATCCTGATTTTTACTGTTTTAAAACGTGAAAAACACAACTTTTTTCAATTCTGACGCTCTACATTTAAAGGTGCACTGTGTAACTTCTCACATGGAGGGTCTGGGACTTGCTTGTCGCCATGGAGACGTTGTTCAGTTGCCCGGAATGTCCCACAGCAGAGCATTAAACATGTCTCCATTGCATTTGTTGAATTACAGGTGTTTTTTAGAGCTCGAAATTGGCTTTAAAAAACACAATTTGCAGCATGTGCAGACTCGCCTCTCCATAGATCTGACCTCTGACCTCTGACCTGTCTCTACCACAAAAGTTACACAGTGCATCTTTAAGTGCCAACAACTGAACCCAGAGCAGAGACCTTAAAAAAACGAGACAAATTGTGGATTTGATGGTTTTGTTTCTTTAGTCCAAACAGAGTCAGAATTAAAGGCCTAATCCTGATTTTTACTGTTTTAAAACGTGAAAAACACAACTTTTTTCAATTCTGACGCTCTACATTTAAAGGTGCACTGTGTAACTTCTCACATGGAGGGTCTGGGACTTGCTTGTCGCCATGGAGACGTTGTTCAGTTGCCCGGAATGTCCCACAGCAGAGCATTAAACATGTCTCCATTGCATTTGTTGAATTACAGGTGTTTTTTAGAGCTCGAAATTGGCTTAAAAACACAATTTGCAGCATGTGCAGACTCGCCTCTCCATAGATCTGACCTCTGACCTCTGACCTGTCTCTACCACAAAAGTTACACAGTGCATCTTTAAGTGCCAACAACTGAACCCAGAGCAGAGACCTTAAAAAAACGAGACAAATCAGATGTAAATGTGCGATGGTTCCTCCCAAAACTTTGCCTAAATAAAAGTTGAAATATTCAGATTGTGATTTTCTAAACTGAAGCTCAACTCCAGGTTTCAAATCAGCTCCAGTTTGAGTCTGAAGGTTTGAGCTTTTCTCTTCATTCGTCTTGATTCTAAACCTTGTGTTTTGTCCACAGGAGCCGGGGCCCCTCCTCCTCTCTGAACAGGTTGGTAGTTAAATCCCTCCTCCTATGTTGCATACTGCTGTTGCTGTGCCCTTATGCAAGACACCAAACACACACATTGGTTCATGACTGTAGTTTAGTGATGGACACAGATCTGCAGATATTTTATTGTAGTTTTGGCTAAAGGGACGAGATGTGTCGTCTTCTCGTTCAATCCGTCAGTGAAAAAAGAGCTGGGATGTGTTTGAGCTCAGGATTTAGGTTCAGTTCAGTTTCTTTGCTTTAATGTTGAGATTTGAGTGAATCTAGTTGTAAATCTGTGTCTGTACAAACACTGGTTCATTCTGTTTCTGCAGCTCAGGCCTTTTGAATTCTAATGTTTATTTAATAATGGGAGTTTAACTGGGAGGATCTGACTTTTAGTGCATAAAGTAGTTTAAATATCCATGTTTATTGCAATATTTGTATTGAACTGTTACGTCACGATTAGACATTTATCGTGACGGGCTTCAGGATGAGCTGATTCTGATTTGATATTTGCAGACACCAAATTTTAGCTTCTAAAATCCACAGCAAAGGTCCTAAAAGAACTCAGATTAGAATGTTTACGTCAATATAATGATGAGCGACGGTGTAACTGCTCGTCCCAGTTGGTTTCTTAAAATGAAATCTTGTGTTTTGTAATGGTGAATATTGAACAGGCCTGAGATGAGCTGATGCTGAGATTCGATATTTACCAATAACATTTTTTAGGTTTTAAAATCCGTCGCCAGCTCCACAAATGTAACTTTAAATTTGTGTAAAAACAAGTTCAAACCCTTTTCCACGTCCATTTTTCCTCAGTTTGTTCAAAAAGACACAGAATATCGAGATCGGCCGATACTCTAAACACTGCAGATCTCTCCTGGTTTATTCTAAAAATGAAATAGTCAAATGAACCAAACCACAAACATAAATCTTGATATATCCTCCTCCTTTACATTCGCGGTGCCGCCCTGTTAATCCTGCTTTTTTATCTTTTAGTCTGGGACCAACGACTGAAGGAGCGGTCATTCCAAGATGGCCGACAGCTGCTGCAGAAACCAAAGTAAGAGCCAGCTCCTGTTACTGATGAGCCAGAACATTACGACCACACACACAGGCCTGACTCTTCCACAGGGTTTTTTTTTTTTGCAATAGTTTTGTGAATTTGATGCAGTAAATCTTGGATGTGCAGAGAGTAGAATAAACAACTTGTAAAACTAATAACGTGTGTCCTTTTAATGTTACAGTAGATTTAACCTGGTCCTGCTTTGTATCAGTGCCATAAATCAGTCTCAATATTCTCTTTTATGGCGATATTTCTCTAGAATATATAGAGACAGGCAAACAAACAAGTTTCAAGTCCAATTCAAAGTAGTGAAAACTAAAAACCCCTAAAAACGTTTTCCTGTCGACTTGTGGTCGTAATGTTTTGGCTCGTTGGTGTTTTTATGTCTGAGCTGAAGCTGCCTCTGCTCACTCATAGTTTTTGCTCATATTTTTGCCTCCGTTTTAATTTTCCAGTTGGGTTTGGGCAAAGTTGAGCTAAAATCAAAACATGTTGAAGGATTAAGTTTCAAACGGAGAGTTCCAGATGTTTAATGTTCTTCTGTGGAAGGTTGAAGCTAAATGTAAAGTCCAAACGTTTAACTTGTCGTCTACGAGCAAGAACTTTCTAGGGTAAAATGTGTCTAAAATGGTGATGAGCTGCTTCATGTTAAACACATCGACTCAAAACGTTTAAATCTGTATTATCTGTAGAAGAAGTGTTGGAGTTTATGGAGATGTTTAGAGTTTCTGATGCTTGAAAATGTCAGAAGCAGCTCCAGCAGAGCCACATCTGGAGCTTCTCGTTTGCTTAACCCTCGAATATGTCTGAAGTTTAGCACAACTCGGCCACAAGTGACTCGTCCTGTGGGTCTGTGGAGCTTCAGGTTTCTGCTTTTCTACGGCCAAATATCTGCAGCTTCATAAATCTGCTCCATCACCAGAAAACTCAAAAGCTTAAAGGCGACGACGACGACGAGTGTTCTGGTCCAAACAATCGATTTCATGAAGTTATTGGTGTAGATTTGTGTGTTTCGTGTGTTTCATCTGAACATCAGGAGCGTTTGACCTGCACAATATCATCATGAAATCGATTTTACGTTTTCTTCATGACCATAACATGAGTTCTGCTCAGTTCACTGAAGCCGTCGTCACCTTGAAGCTTTGGTCTTTGTCGACCTTGTAGGATGAAGATCTGGTGATGGGTCAGAGTTATGAAGAGGAGCAGTGAGTAGAAGCTCCTCAGACCTGCAGGACTCTGGCTGTTGTAGAAGTTCTCTGAAGGCTGCAGACAGAGTGGAAGTAGGTGAGCCTCCACAGCTCTGGTGACATCATTGATCGTGTGGATGTGTGAACAGTGATGTAGAAGTGAACACAATTTCAGTTGCATTATGGGTAAGACATTTAGTGAAAACCTATTTTAGTTTCATAATCTACTTATGCATTTTCACAAAAACAAGAGTCCCGCCGTCGCCATCTTCACTGTAGAAGTTCTCTGAGCAAATCTCCGTCAGTTACAAAAATAGACTTTTTTCATAAAATAACACAATAATTAGATTTTCCGTGATATAATCTTCTGTTAAGGTAAATAGCAAGGCTGTTTTTTCAAAGGAAACGTGACAAAGTGAAGCCTTAGCACCTGCAGTCCTGTCCCCACGTCCCTCATGAGTGGATCTGTGTTTTGCATATTCCAGTGACGTCCATCCTGGAGACGGACCAGACCCAGACCCGAGCCGCACCACAAGCTCCTCAAGTCCTAAAGTCCAGAGCGACTCTGTCGTCCAGTGAGAAGGTAACATCTGCTCGTCTCTCGGCTTCACTTCACCAAAAACCATCCAAAATATGAGCGAACACAGATGCTACAAAGAATTAGAAAAGGATATGTACAAACCCTGTTTTCCTGGGGCGCAGGCGGCGTGTGTGTGTGTGTGTGTGTGTGTGTGAGTGTGTGTGAGTGTGTGTGGGAGTCCGGGCTCGGCCTGTGTCACCAGATCACCGAGGAGATGCTGGTTTCTCGGGGCAGCAGGGGGAGCATGGCGTTGTTGCCGGCGTGGCTCTCCTCCATGCTCTGTTGCCGCGGCGACCTGCCCTGGGGCCTCTGGCCGTTGAGCAAGGTCATGGGGATGTTGCAGTAGGTGTGCTGGTTCCCGAGGGTGGCGGACAGCGGCGGGAGGGTGCCCCCCGGGG
>KN495479.1:7109-21515 GCA_000787155.1 Scartelaos histophorus
AGTGTGTGTCTCCTTACAGTTTGGACCAGGTATTTCCCTTGACGCTGAAAAAGAATTGTGTTTTGACAGCTCTTGTTTTATTTGGTTTTATTTACAAATGTGCTACCTTTTTGTGAGAGGAATCCGCGGACAGTTGTGTTCAAGTCAGACATTTTCACTGCATTACTGGATTGAAAAGAGCTTGCTAGGAGGCTAATGTTGTGGCGGAATAGAATATTGGCAGCCATGGTTCTGTCAGTGCAGCTGTAAAAGAAATATAACAAATGTTTTTCTTCTTTATTCATTTCTGCGCGATAGAGCCTGGCGGACTTCTATACCTCAAAAGAATTCCCATCACAGAAACCAACCTTGAAATGAAATATATTTTTGAGCAAATATGTTAAAAATATTTACCTGAAAGAAAATTATAATTACACATTGTACACAGTAGTAGCAGAGGTGCAGTTAACAGTGGCTGAATAGATGAAAAGGTCCTTGATATAAAAATACTTTGGGTGAATGGAATATTTGAAAGTGTTTTTGGTGGAGCGTCTGCCACCAGCTTATCATATTAGTCACTGCTTTGTCTGGAATGTTTCGCAGTGTGGCATTAAACATATCTATCTCCAAAGTGACAGGTCGTGCCATCATACAGAGGTACACGTCAGGTCTGCGGAAAGGCCAATTCGCTCGTAGTAAGAATGCATTATTACTGAATATAGTTAAATTACGTTAAATACCATTGTGAAACTTTCCAGGCAAAGTAATAACATCTCCATGGAGACAAGTACGTAGGTGCGATTCCCACTGGAAAAGTTACCTATTGCATATTTTAATTTCATCCATATACAGTTTTTTTTCCTGTCCATCTAAGGGGGTATTAAAACATCGAAAACATACCTGAAGAGGCTATAAGTGCATGTTTCAATAATTTAGCGATCTTTCCCGGGGATAATTTGAACCCTCTTTACGGTTGCGAGTTAGATTCTGTCCAATGCTCAGCCCACAAGCTCCTACATGATATAGAAAAGCAGAGCAAACAATGAATATAACTTGAATAGGAAAATGCATACTGATTGTCATGGGATACTGCACTGAAGGGGGAGTGACTTAGCATGGGGAGCAACAGGAGGCTAGACAAAGCATCAAAAGCAAAAGTAAAACTTATTAAACATGTTATTAAGTTGTTTTTTTCTGGTGAATTTTCTAAACAATAAACGGTAACGTCTTAATATGTTATGTGTTATCAATTAATACCCCATAGAAGTGCAATACTCCCTCCAAAATATGCACACACTACAAAACTAGACATAATTAATTCAGTTACACACACATTACTTTCATTTTTTTTATAGTCATTAACAGCCTATTTGCTTGTGAGATCAGAAACGGCTTTGAGTTTGAGTCTGCTGCCATATGTTTTTGAACAGAGCTGATGTCTCTCATGTAAAACGCTGTAATCACAGTCTCTTAGTTAGTGGCCAGTTAATTGCATGGTCATTTTGGTGATTTCTCGATAGTAGAAAATGGCTTTGCTGTTGTCTATTGATTGAACATTAGTGAGAGAGCCGTGGTTTTAATATTTATCTGGCAAAAACAGGCGTAGAATTTTCCACCATTTCCATCTGATTAATTTTGCATGTTGCGGCTGCAGGCGAGCAACCCCTGAACCTCCCAAGTCTGTGCTTAAGTCCAATTAGTGTAATTTTGGTTTTTAATAGCTCCAGATTCTTTTCATCATTCATCACTTTCCTATTTCTTTGTTTTTGTAGTAATATCATATTCAGAATATATCCTTCTGCAGTCATGTTTGCATAGGTTACTTAAAGGGCCCATAACACACTATTGTCTGATCTATGTTACAGTGTTGTTTTCTCATCACAAACAAACTGGAGCTGTGGTTTGCTTTGTTCACGCCTGTTTAACATATTGGATACTTAGACTGAGTTCTTCTCTCAAACACTAAACACTGTTCCACCTTGTGATGTCATGTGGTAATTCAGGTGCTCCACTGTTTTTTTTAACACTCATACATTTCGTTAAAATCATTTGGATAATGTCAGCCCTGGAACTGGTGATCACTACTGAACTAAAGGCAAAACGTAGTTATTAACCTTGAAACCTACTGCTTCATGACATCACAAGGTGGAACAGTGCATTTTGAGCTTTGAAGATATAGACACTTTCATATTTTTATATTTATAGCATTCATCAGTTTCATACTTCTGTGTTTTTGAGTAAAATAATATGATAATATGGCCTTTCAGAACAAGAGACCGTCTTACAGTTGATTTATAGAACCATAGGTCCCATAAGGATGAAAAATCTGAACCAATGCTACAGTGATAAGCACAAATAAAATACGATATATTTGAATCATAAAAAAGTTCTCAGACTGTTTTATATAACAGGAAGTTGAAACCCAAGAATACATACAGTATTTTGGTGCATTTTTTCTTTAACTGGAAAGTTGACTGTGTGGTCAGTTTACCCCAGGGCTGCTTAAACTACACAGCAAAAAGTGAAGTGTTAAAATTGACTCTGACATTATAAATTTTTATAATTTTCTCATTGTTTGTATGAGTCCAATGTGTTTTAGAGTTAATTACATTTTTTTTAGAAATGTTAATTAAGTAACACTGGACAAAAGTTTCAGTTAAACCCTGAAATCAAGATATTATATATTCACGTTTTGAGAGTAAACAGACCACACTTTGTAGGGTCCGTTTTGAGAGTAAACAGATAACACTTTGTAGGGTTATCTTGATTTAGCTAAACAACACACAGAGACGTTTTATTTTTACACTTTATTTTAGTTAATTTAAGATGAAATTATGTACAAAACTGATTCAAACTGGTCTTCTCTTGGTGGAGTTTGATGTGGTGGGAGGTGCCAAATGAACAGTAATTGAAGTTGAAGTAACACAAGTGGAAGTTGAATTAACTTGAACCATATCGACTCTGTTCATACCCCCGAAGTGAATGAGTAAAGGCTTATTGTTAATTGCAATATAATCATGTACTCATTCTTATCATAAACATGAAAAGGTAATAATAACCCTTTGAGCCATACCACATTTTTGAGAAGTACATGTAGTTTGAGCTGTTACTCTACTTACACCATCACTTCTCCGTCCTTGATGTTGAACCATGACAGATAAACAACTGTCTGGGTCAGTCACATTCACTTGTTCCCACATATTTCTCTTCTAAATCTATGCCTGATTGGACATAACATTTCCCTGGAAGTCCTTGACATTTCACACAAAAATACACATGTGATATCACTCAGTATAAACCATATATACCAACCCAAGACTGTGCAGTTCCCGCTCAACATTGTGTGTCAGAGGGGGTCGTGGAGCAGGATTAAAAACGACTACAGTATTGTGCTTTTGAGATGCTGTGACAAGTCTAAATTCTTATTATAAAAGTAGCAGCTTAACTTTACAGTGCATAATTTGAACTGTTCTAGTACAAAATAAGTGGAACCTTTACCATTTTGACCTGTGAACTATCCCCCAAACACCTTGTTCACATGTTTCCCTCTGACCTTTGACCTTTCAGACGGGCTGCTGAGTGACGGTGAGTTCCTGGACATCACAGAGATCAAGAGGCAGCAGGCGGCAGACTACGAGTGTGTCACCCACAACGGAGTGGCCCCCGCCGACCAGCGAAAAGTCAGAGTCACCGTCAACTGTGAGTGCACCCGTCACCTCCCTTTTATTTAAAGTGCTCTGTGTAACTTTTCTGCTGGATTGCCCGTCACATGCTTTTCTAGATGGAGATGTTATTGCTTTGTCTGGAATGTCTCACAGTCTTTATATCTACGTGGAGACCAAAGACAAAGTTACACGTCAGATCTGTGGAGAGCCAACCCCTCTCACATCGCATGTTTTTCTAGGTATTTTTGAGCTATAAAAGCACCTGTAATTGAATAAATGTAAAGTAGAGCTGCTTAATGTAATACTGTGGAACATTCCAGCAGGCAGAGGACTGACGTATCCATAGAAACCACCAGGTGATGGAACTCTAACCAAAAAGTTACATAGTGCACTTGAAATTTAATGTTTTTGATACAGATTTGAGATGAATTTTGCTCAACAGAAACAATGAATTTTTATTTTTTTTATCTTAATTGATTTTAGTTGTACATTTTTTTTTTAACCGAAGTATAAATGTGTGAAAAAAAAAGCCTTTTCAGGTCTCAAACAATAAATCAGAAATATTTTTACTTTTCAGTCCAGTTCAAAAAGGTATAGTGGAGTTAAAAGCACAGATTAGTAAGAAAAGTATAGCATTCTCTGAAAAGTACTATTTTTGGTAAGTAAATGCAAACGTGAGTAAATATAACAGTACTACCCATCTCTAGTTGTAAACCTTGTGAATGACGATGGGTCTAAAAGCCTTTAAATCTAACTATAAAACAAACAAACCCACACCAGTGTTTCCTGAGGGCCGTCACATTTCGTAGAGTGGACCCACTACAGTATCAGAAGAGTCCTTGATAAAGCTTCTGTTGTTGGTGTTTCAGACCCGCCCATGATCACAGATGTGAAGAACATGCCCGCACACTTGGGGAAGACGGTGATCCTGCGCTGTGAGGCCATGGCAGTACCAGCCGCCACCTTCGAGTGGTACAGAGACGACCACAGGTGAGACACACACACAACAGGAATAAAAAGAGAAAAACAAAGATCATAATATGTCATATTATGTAATTGTTGTAACTGAGGAAAAAATGCACGAGTTTAAAAGCATGTTGTTGTTTTTTTATTCTGGTTGTTCCACTGAAAAACCTGAGAAAAATACATTCTTATTGTGAGCAAACTTGCATCTCCACAAACTTTATTATTTACTCTGGTGGAGGGCCTGCTCTTGCTTGTTTCCATGGAAATGTTGTTACTGTGGTTGTAACATTTCACAGTGTGGCATAAAACATTTCTCCATCACTGAGAGTCTTCTGAAGTACAGTTTTAACTTCTGTGTCCATGGAATCATGCAGGTAACCTGCCTCCAGAAAGTGACAAACTGTTTATATTGATGTGTTTTTTCTTGTATGATTCCATGGAAACAGAAAGTTAAAATCGTAGCTAAGAGTGGTTTGTACTTTGGTGGCCCTGTAGTCATTGCTGCTGTTCTAAATGAGTGAGTTCATGAGTATCTGCCTGGTGTTTCTGGGTGTTGAATACCTCTCCTAGACTGCTCCTGGTGTAACTGGACTGTGCTGTGCTCCCAAGTACAAATGTGCTTTTCCAGATGTGTTACTGGGATCTGGGAGATTTAAAGTACTATTTAGAAAACAAAACAAAAAAAAATACAAAATCATGTTTAAATATTGAACTAGTTTTCCTGGTGTGCATGTAAATGTTGTGAGCATTGACAGACATTGTCCTTCCATCATTATGTTGCCTCTTGCTGGTTTGTTCAACTCCACAGTAATGTAGTAATGGTGATATATTTAGTATCTGTGGATATCCTCATGCACAGTACACCAGTGCCTTTAAAGTCTGTGCTTGGAGGTAGAATTAAGATGCCAATATTCTGATATTAAAGCATCTCCCCGTCTGGGATTAGAGCACTTGTTTACTCATCACTCCAGGTCAAACTCATGTCAGCCTTATGAAAATGAGGCTTTATCTCCAGATAATGAGATAATGAGTCCATTTAGACACCAAAACAAGGGTCACGTCTGAGGAAACTGTGTTGTTTTGAATTTTGCTTGGCTTAAAATCAGAAAATGCTTTGGATTTGTTTTATGTTGTCAACAATATCATGTTTCTATTTTGATGTTATACAAAGGTTCAACAAAACTGAGTAACACATCAAACCCATGCGTCAACACACACTGAACGGTGCGCGTTACAGCTCTTAAAAAGGCTTTAAGACAACTCTTGCTGTGTTGTAAATCAGCGTTTTATCTGCAGATTACTTATAAAATAAGAGACACAGCGCGAGGCAGTGAGAGCAAAGGGAAGGCGCTGGTTTGAGGAGGATATAGTGAGTTTAGTGAGAGGCGAGAGTTTCCCTGCACAGACAGAAGTGGGAGAGGAGGAGATATGCACCAGGGCTTTCTCTGCCTCTCCTGCACCTCTCATCTCCTCAAAGTTTACAGCTCCAGAGCAGAGACATGCCTGTACTCACCGCTCAAGTGCAGAACGCCTCATGTGTTTTCAGATCCCATTCAATAAACCTGAATCATGGGCAGGCACATCCCCAGTGTGTGTGATGGAGGCGGCAGTTTGTGCGTGTCAAAGCATCGTGGTGTGTGTTGGCCTCAAGTGTGGATGTATGAATGATAATGTTAATAATACATTTTTTTTATATAGTACTGTACAAAGATGCTGTACAAAGAATACCATTAAAAAGAGTACATAAAAAAACGTATAAAAAAGAAAGGTTTACTTGAAAAAAGCCGGGAAACAAAATGCACATCCACAGTACTCAAGTAAATCCAGTACTTTACTTGCCTAAATCAAGTAAATTCCAAGTATACTCATGTGAAACAAACACATTTTTGGGCTATAAAATAAAACCTATGTTCAAAAGTATGGTCTCAAAGTTTTCATTGACTGTCAGTGTATATGCGCTGAAAATTTGAAAGGTTTATTTAAACACAAAACTAAAAAATTAACGCTATGAGATTCAGAATGAAAATAATTCAAAGAGTTAAGAGTTAAGATACATATTGTCAATCTTGTCTAGCTGTAGTTAAGACCATCTACAAGGCTGTGAAATGCATGCGATTCCTTGATTAGTTTATTAGTTCATATTTCAGTTTTCCTCAGATTTAGGGTTGATTTTTTTTTTTCTAGGCATATTTTGCAAATCACAATTGCAACTTGATTCTTTCTTTCTTCCTCTTTCTTTCTTTCTTTCTTTCTTTCTTTTTTCAAAATCATGCAGTCCTATTCTCTGTATGTTTACAGAGAAGCTGTGGCTGACATGTGAATTCAAGTTTTGACATGTGAAACAATAAACATGAATAACCACAGACATTTAAGACAACAACATCATGTTTTTATGTTTTTTGTTTTATCTCTTCATTATGCAAAGGATAATGCTTGGAGGGGCTTTAGTTCTGGCAGGGCTGGAGCTCCCTCCTCTGCTCCTTCTGTGGGGCTGATGGTGTGGGGAAGAACTTCAAGAAAGGTTATATCCTCCTCTCGTGCTGAGAAGAGCTGACGGAGAAGCTCTTGCACTTTTTTGGATGGTTTTTTGTTGGCTTTTTGGGTCACATTTTCACCAACCTCAAACCCAGTAGCTTGAGAATCACTGCAGGCCTCTGGATTCAACCTGCTTGTGGTTTGCATCTCAGCAATGATATTGTCCTTTTCTTTCAGTTTTTTGATCATTTTTTCAAGGACTTTCCCGATGTTGAACAGCTCCTGTTTGAGGCTGACTTCTTCTTGCACAGAACTGTTGTATAAGTATCGAATCTCCTGGTAAACCTTCACTTGTGTCTCCAGCTCTTTGTCTTTTGTTTCCTGTACTTTAGAGTTGTACAGGCCTCTGATTTTGTTATGCAGTTGTTTGTTTTTCATGTGGAGAGAATCATTGATTTTTTTTCAACTCAAAGTCTTTTTTATGGTTCATTCTCTCCTGAGACCTAAGTTTGTGCTCCAAAGAGTTGCTCATTTTAACCTGATCTGCAAGTTCAGCTCTTGCTTGCTCCAACTGTTCACGGAGCGCCCTGACTAGAGCACTCTCCTCCAGGGGTGGAAGATTCTGGACGACCAGGACCTGGACTGGTTCCTGGATTGGGGGAGCAAGGTCCTGGTCCTGGACTGAGTCCTGAACTGAGTGCAGGGTCCTCTGGGCTTGAGGCCTCCTGGATGGTGGTGGTGGGAGACACCATTTGGGTCTTCTTCTTCACAGATCTGACCGGTAACTTGACCTGGTGATGTGGCCTGCTTGTCTGAATGGAGATAGTTAAAATGTCCTATTGTAGAAGATTCCAGGAAAAAACATGGAGTCAAGCAAGTGGCAAACCCTTTACCAAAAAAGTTACACAGTGCAACTTTAAGTGATGATACAAGGACCTTTGCTTCAGCTTCTCTGAATGAGCCTAAAAATAGCTTCAAATGCTAAACATCATCTGATGACACAAATATTGTGTAATCACTCCACATAACACTGCTGTTACACCATATGAATCTGGTATAATTATACAAAGAAAACATACATCACTTTAATTATACAAAGAAAACATACATCACTTACTCTGCACCGGAGGAAGAAGGTCTTGAAGACATCACCACAGGCAGGCAGACATCGCAGGAGAGCACTTTGTATGACAGTTATGTCTTGGAAAGAACAAAAATATATTAAATGGTCTTAACTCAAAGGCAGCCAAGTCTTTAAACAATTTAACAACTTTTTTTTTTTTTTTTTTTTGCTTTTAAGTGTTGTCATGGCAGTCTAGTCTTTAAACAATTTAACATCATTTTTTTTTTTGCTGTAAAAGTACTGCTAAGAGTACTCGACAAATCCTTAACAATACCAATCCCAGTGCTACTAAAAAAAATGGTGTAGAACCCAGTCAAGCATTTACAACTCTCCAGTGTTAAAAAAGAGAGATTGTATGAGTTCACTAATGCATGTATCAGCTTACCTCTGTATTTGCTGGCTGGTGGGACGTTTTTTTTTTTTTTTTGTACAAAGTTTCATAAAAGTCCCACTGAAGGTTTTTATACTCTGTTGAACTTTGCAAACACCTGCAGAATGAGAGAGGGATATGGGGAGGGGAACTAGCTACTTGTAAGAAAGTAATAATGCATTTTATAAGCAAGTTAAAATGAAAACAAGTGGATTTACTTTTGCTTTTGCTTATAATATCTTATTTATCAATCCCAAAATCTGCATCAATAAATACATCTGTAATGCACTTTCATAGGTTAAGAGAATAAAAACAATACAATCAATATGAAGTAAATGTAAAATCAAAACATACAAAGACATAAACAGATAAAACAGTGATTCACATAATAACCATACACTGGTTTGTATAAAAAGGTTTTGAACACTTACTCCTCCAGACAATCAAAACCTGAAAAGAAGGAGAAATGTAATCTGCGTTTTGTCACCACAATGTGTGACATAACATGCATATATACATACTTATTAAACTCATATATTTACATTTAATAATATACTGGTGCTGTCATCAATTAATGTGATATGTGCATTTACCTAAAACCAGACAAGAGGCTTAATGAGCTCATTACGAGCTTATCATTTTACTTGTTTTAGCTCCACACGCGATCTTTCTTTCCTCATGGAGAAGCACTTTACTATCTTGGTAAAAAGTAGACCAAACTAACTAAGAATAGATAAATGGAAAAATATAATTTATGTTCACTTTTTAATATTAACCCAGAATGATGTTAGGGTTTAGTGTAGTGTAGAGTCTTATCTTGGTCTTATACTATGAATTAAATATAAATGTAATTTATGTGCTAGTCTATGCTTAAATTCAAAGTCTTATACTATGAATTAAATATAAATGTAATTTATGTGCTAGTCTATGCTTAAATTTCAAAACAAATATGCGTATGGTAACTGTTCCTGAAATATTTCACAAAAAAGAAAATTGAAAAAAAGAGAAAAAAAAAAGAAAAAACATGTATTTAAAAATATATATTTTATATATCAATGCTTTATTGATCTATTTCCTAATTTATCAGATCTGGGAATTAGTGGGTTTCAGCAGCAGTAAGTGAGGACTTCATTTGGCAATATGAATCAAAATTGTCCATAATATGAAAATTAAATAATGTGGTTGTAAAAAAAAGCTGAAATATGGTGATATCATATCATCAAAAGTCTCACAGTAATACTGTGGGCCATCACAATATATAAATACAAGTTTATTTGCTTGAATTCATTGTTATGGTGCAGCAACAGCGAAAATCAGGAGAACTACATATCCCATGATCCTTTGCTCCATTACTGTACAGTCTGCATGATGATTACAAAGTTTTGAATCCTAATTATTTGGGTTATGGCAGAAAAGTAGCATATTCATCATTCTGTTTTGCCTTCACAAAATATTTCAATAAATATGTGAGTACTGTGAGATGCATATTGTGAAAGTATCGTGTGGAGAGATTTTTGTTTCATCTCTAGAAATTTATAGCACTAAAAAAAACCTTAAACCTTAAAAAAATGGGTTTGGTTCTTTTATTTCAATACATTACTTACCATGACGTGATATTCTCGGCTGATCTATTCTACACACACATATTAAACATACAGCCGCTGACACGTTTACCCTCATGCATCCTTCATTCCTCGTAGGTGCTGTGTTTTCCTGACAATCTTGTTACCTTAAACGCCACACCACATAAATCCACACGCACAAACCGTTAAGTAGCTCCTGTTTGACCGAGGGAACTGCCTGCGAGCCACAGACCTCCGCAATCTGGGCCAGCATCCATTAGGCTTGACATTATTACATCTCCGATAACAATCATATATGTTTTTTACAATCTCTGGAGAAGTATTATCTGGCATCTGAAGCCTATTTGCTCTCTATTAGCTTCACATAAATTGTCCTTACAAGTTTGTGAGAGGTCCCCAAGTGCATGAAGTGATTTTAGCGTTCTGAAAAAGTATTTAGGGCTGCTTTTGTTAGTCAGGAGAGCTGTTAGCCGATTATAATGTCCCTGCTATTATTTATGGATTTAGATTTCACTATTAGCACGGGGTGGGTGCTTTTTGCAGGTGTGATCCTTTGTGGTATCGCACTTTATCTAGTTGAGAGAAAAACAATTGTGTTGAATTGAAAATAACTTAAAAGTGACCTATTTGGTTATATTTTTGGGAAATTCGTTGGATTATAGCTCATTTAAAAGTGCATACAAATTTCGTAGCAAATATATTTTACAATTTGCATGTTTGTGTGAGTTGCTGTGCACAACACGTCAAATGGCGATAGCATTATTAGATAAAACATATTAAAGGTGCATTGTGTAAATGTTATTGCTTTGTCTGGAATGTTTCACAGTATGGCATTAAACCTTTCTATCTACGTGGAGACCAAACCAGGTTAAATTTCAGGTCAGATCTGTGGAGAGGCGACTCCGCTCACAGTCAGAATGCCTGTTTTTCTAGGTCTTTTTGAGCTATAAAACCACCTGCAACTAAATGGATGTAAGGTAGAGCTGTTTAATGTCATACTGTGGAACATTCCAGAACAATGACATATCCACAGAAACAAGGATGGCCAGTATATGTTGTTCTGAGCGGTTTGTCCTCCGTGTACTTGTGTTCTTCTTGGGGAAAGTACTTCTCAAGCCGAGGCACCTAACACCACTCGCCTGTTGAAGTTGAATCAGTTGAATAGGCTATTGCCATAAAATGATTACAAATATCGGTTGCTACATGAACACGTGGAACACCAGGACCTCTCTGAGCGCTGTTCCCATGCACATAAAAACTGAGGAACAGTATTGGGAAACATAGGTATGTGCCCTAATGCATAACGACAAACTGAGATAGCCGGCTGATTGTGTGTTTTCTTCCAATACACATAAATACGTTTGTATCACTATCCAATCAGAACCTTTCCCCACCTCCAAACATCATGTAAGGCCAATATTCTAACATAACTTAAAGCTCACAAGAATCATTTTGCGTAGTATAGCTCCTTTAACCTTAACACGAGCAGCAGATACTATAGCATCTTCTGTTTAAAATGAGTCACAGTGGTCCAGTGTGATATAGTCCTTAAATCATCAGACTACTTGCATCACGTTAAATTACACGACTGCTGCCATAATGCTGACTGTTCTCTATTGTTTTTTAGGCCAGTGGAGAGTGACAACAACCTGAGGGTGAAACATGAGAAGACGCGCTCTCTGCTCCTCTTCTCCAACGTCACAGAGAAACACTTTGGGAACTACACCTGCTTCGCCTACAACCGCCTGGGAAACTCCAACGCCAGCATGCTCCTGTTTCGTAAGTGACCTCCCGAAACCCATCAGATCACGGCTCAAAACATGTATAGGCCATTGCTATTGTTTTGTTTGCAGACGTAGACAGACAGACATTGTGTTTCCTGTATAGTTAGATCTATCTGGATATATCTGTCTAGTTAAATCTGATACCTGTGGATCATTATGTTGTCATTTGGACATTTTAAATCACAATATTCATCTAAAGTGGGCGTATACCGGTGGTGGTGAAAACAGGGTTTGATTTGAGCAATGACGTCTTCAATACAGAAGTCTAAAGATTACTCAAACACGCACGAATGACATGCAACACAACGCTGAGAGGGTAAATGAGAAGGGGAAACAACTATAATATGGTTAAAAGCTCTGAAAAGTTGATTTTGCATTTTAATATTTCTGCTTTAAAACATGTTTTATTTTACTTGTGTTTTTCGGGCATAGCAAATTCATATTTACAAAGTCTGCCTAGGATTAAAATCAGAAGCTCCAAAAAAAGGACAGAAATAGAGTAAGAATAGCTTACTAGGAGAATAAGTAAATAAGTTCAAGACTGAAACATAATAAGTGACTCTCCTTCCCACATGTTATGGAAATCTAAATAGTTGCTGTTAGATCATTTTCATAAATTGTTCACTCATATTTCAAATCACAAACTCAATCTTAAAGAGCCTGTACCCAATTTCTTTCAACATATTTGAGCAACATTCATCTTGGCCAGTACAGATATATTGTATTTTTAATGTAAAAATAGACTGTTTTTTGTCTGAGTGGTGAAACTTCTCAGAGAGTTCACAAAATGTGTCTGCGTTGTTCTACTGCTGATTGAAGATTAACATGTCATGAAGATTCTACTGTCTGGACCAATCAGAGCGAGAGCTGCTAGAGTGGAACTATCGTGGGCTCAGAGCGGGGCTAGGCTTACAAACTTTTAAACGCTTTGAGGACTTAAAAATGATATAAAGTTTATGTTGCGACAATAGAAAAGAATCCTTACAAAACTTTGTGAAATCTAGTGAAGCCCTGTCAACTGAACATGGACAGTTTGAATTCCCAGACAATACATTGGCCTCTGTGGGAGAACTCTCTCTGGGCCCAAGCTCCCGGGAGCTGCAGTACCTGGTGCGGCCACTAGAGTATCTCGAGTATGCTTCCATACCCAGAAAAGTCACTGCACGCTTTACCATCACAGGAAGCTCTTCTCTTGTCTGTAAAAAGATGTGAAACATGCTTATACCCCATCAATGAGGTGAGGAAGTGGGGAATAACTTTGGAGCACTGCAAATAGTTTAAAATGAACTAGTTATGTTTTACGACATTAATCAGATACAGTGCCTTTAATTAAAGGTGCCCATACTGGTTTGTCAAAGCCTGATCCCATCAGATCTCAGAGGCTAAGCCAGGCCGGACCGGGGTAGTTCTGTACTTGGATGGGAGACCACAGGGAAAATCAGGTGCCACAGTGGGGCACCGGTCGCAACAACTGTTATTGTGTGTCATTTACCCACATTGCCTTGTGTGATAGTGGTGTGTGCATGAGTAATGGTGGTCGGAGGGGCCGACTGGGACAGTTTGGCAGCTGTGCTTCCATCAGTCCGCCCCAGGGCAGATGTGACTACAACAGTAGTATCTTACCACTACCAGGTATAAAGTGAATGAGTAATGATCTGTGAAGTGTCTTTGGGACATATGTTTGTGAAAATTGCCCGTAGTGTCCCTCGCTATATCGCGGTTCACCTTTCGCGGTTTCACTGTTTTGCAGATTTTTTTCTTGCATTTTTTATTTTTACTTATAATAATTGCATAGCGTCTTAAGGGTGTATGTCTCCTTTTTACATACCATATTTGAATTAAAAACATGCTAATATGACTAAGAACAAGACTATTGTCAAAATGCTGTAACACTTGTATTAATAGTTGCACCATGAAAGGCCCCAGAGCTCCTTCATTGTGTTGTATCATCGTCTGCTTTAACCAATTGAAATTTGTAAATCTTAAAAATCCTCTGAATATATTTTGAATCTTGAACTTCCTTTCACACCATTGCAACAGCACAGGGTTTGTGCGTGATCAGGTAGCAATCATCCCTAATCTGGTTTGTGTAATATCCTAATGGCAACAAAATGAGATAAGTTACAATTGAAATACTATTTAATGTACTTAGGTTGGGTTCACAGGCATAGATGCACTTGTATGAAGATGTATGTCCCATTGAAATTGCAGTGGACGTGTTGGCGATACACAGAGAACAGACGCACACAGAATCATGGGAAATGAGCAGTGAACACAGCTCCCAGTGCGCGGGGTGGTTTACTCAGCCTTCTAGCTCTGGTGTTTGTAATCCAGCATTTTATTTCTCTTTAATGAATCAATAAAAAAAAAATCCTGCTATTCATTCACAGTAACATATTTTCTCTGTGAAATTGTTATTACTTTGCCATGAATATTCCACAATATGGCATTAAAGATCTTT
>KN495480.1:13193-62198 GCA_000787155.1 Scartelaos histophorus
GACAGGGCACAGACACAGAGCTAGCACCTTCCCATTTAAAGCTACGCATGCGAAAAACACACAACACACACAAAAATAAACAAATCCAGTGACAAAGGACCAACGAGAACCATCACATTTCGAAAACACACAATTCGCTGCGGGACGGGAGACAAAATATACGGCCGTGTTGCTCTGACTGACTCGGACAAACAATCTTGTTACAAATGGAGCAGCAGAGCAATTTCAGATCTCACACACGGCGACGCGGAGGAGCAGGAGTCGGCAGAGTTTTAATAGAAAACCTCCCCAGAGATGAAGCACAAACCCACGCCGAGCATCACAGTAGTGTAACATATGAGAGGAGGGGAAGTCTACTGCAGAAATAAAAGACATGTGATAAAAATGATATTAAAAAAGTAGGGCTGAACGACGGGAGAAAAATAGTCGTGGATTTGCTGACAAGTATTGGGATCTGTAATACACAAAATTGACTCTTGTAAGCTTTTAGTCATGTTATAATGTTGTTACTTCATTAAGACAGACTTGGATTAGCGCTTTGTTTGATTTACACATGTTTGCGTACCCTTTGTTATTAGTCTGTCAACATCTCCGAAGCTAAAAATACTCTGTTCCACCTTGTGATGTCATGAAGCGGTAGTTTTCAAGTTAACAGCTCATTTTACATTTAGTTCAGTGAAGCTTGGCAATTCCAGGGCTGAAATTAGATCTAAATGATGCCAGTGAAGGTGTATAGTGTTCAGATATGCAGGGTGAAGCGTGTGAATCAAACAAAACACAACTCCAGCTATGTTTTTGGACGAAGAAACATTAAAACAGAACAGAAAATTTTAAAAAAAAATTGCGCTTAAGGCATAGGAATCTTTGTATTATTGAAACATATAGAGTGCACATGGTTGAGTGTAAACCTGAAAAAACTGTTCACTAAACTTCACATTGACCTTACATTCGCTTTTCCCTCCACTGCAACACACCAGCATTGTATTCAAATGAATTATTTTCCCATACAGTGAATCTCAAACCCCACACAACAAAGACAGTACAGTGCAGTGTGTGGTCTAATAAATGAGACGGTCCCTTGCAGAGATAAGAGCAAGTGGACCGAGCACATTGATTTAAGTGGCCAGGAGCTACAGAGGCTCCCAAGCCTGTAGATTTGATGGATTACTGTTGTGAAAGTCCAAAAAAACTATGTTTTTTTGATGAAGAAACATTAAAACAGAACAGAAAATGTAAAAAAACCTACTGCGCTTAAGGCATAGGAATCTTTGTATTAATTGAAACATATAGAGTGCACATGGTTGAGTGTAAACCTGAAATAAAAGTAAACTAATTCAATTCACTAAACTTCACATTGACCTTACATTCGCTTTTCCCTCCACTGCAACACACCAGCATTGTATTCAAATGAATTATTTTCCCATACAGTGAATCTCAAACCCCACACAACAAAGACAGTACAGTGCAGTGTGTGGTCTAATAAATGAGACGGTCCCTTGCAGAGATAAGAGCAAGTGGACCGAGCACATTGATTTAAGTGGCCAGGAGCTACAGAGGCTCCCACAGTAATGCAGAGACATGAGAGACATGGGGCAAAGAGGCAGCCCCCAGCCAAACACAGGCTGTTCACAGAATGGCAGACATATGAGAGGAGGAGGGATGTAATTCTGTAAAAGGAAGAGGAATTTGTGCTCTAGTAAAAAGTTGTTTCAGAATACAATGTGATTTTTTAATATATGCCATGAGTTGCTGGGTGTGGTTTAAACTGAGATGGTGGACGGCTATGAAATGTATTTGTACAGTTTGCAATGTTAAAATGCAAACTAGATTCATATTAGTGTCATCTTCTTCTCTCCATGTTGCCTGGAATGTCCCACAGTACACTTATTTATCTCTCAAAGTTACATGTCAGATCTGTAGAGAGGCGAGCCCACACACAGTAACAAAGCAAGTTTTCAAGTCAGTAAAAACCCATGTTATTGAGTAAATGCAAGTTGGATGTGTTTAATGCCATACTGGGACATTCCAGATAGAACTACATCTCCACGGAGACAAGCAGATGCTGCACCCTCCACCAGAAAAGTTACAAGAAAAGTGCACCTTAAACATTAACTGTATTTACATGAAACAAAAACTGTCACAGGGATTTACCTTGTCTCTAAACAAAGAGAGTCAAGTGTGCAAGACGAGTAAGACAGAAGAATGATGCATGTGATGTTACAATACTTCTGATATAGACCATGACAATAAAGAACTGTTCTGGAAAGGTCAAAATGTGTCCTGTTTGTGGGATACTTGCTCAGTGTCGATACTGGATCATTTTTTGTCAACCCTAAACTTCATACGATAACAAGAAACATGTTTAATAAAACTGTAAGAAAAACTACACCTACTATTGTTACTACTCTTACTACATTTTTTTCACTTTACACCTTTTTATAGTCACAGTATGAAACTATAAAAAAAATATTTTAAAACTGGAAAATAACAGTTTCTCGTTTCAGCCCATGATTTAAGCCGCTCCTTTTTGGGGGGTTTCCTAGCTGCCTTTACCCATTTTCATTCAAATGTTTAAATGTTTTTCTCAAGAAACAGCTTTTTCCACACTCATTTCTAGAGATGCACTGTCCAACTTCATCACTTCCAATACCGATAAATACTTTAACTTTAGAAAATGCCACTTATTTTCTTTACACAAGAGATCCAGTTGTGCAACGTAACTGTTTTTTATCCTTCAAATCACTACAGAACAGCGTTGTATGAATAAAAGTTCAAACATAATGAGATGTTCTAGGGCTGTAAATAGTCTTATTACATCCAATTAAAGGCCAAGAGTATTGACTGCACTGATATTGACTCTAGTGTCGATACTGGATCATTTTTTGTCAACCCTAAACTTCATATGATAACAAGAAAGCATGTTTAATAAAACTGTAAGAAAAACTACACCTACTATTGTTACTACTCTTACTACATTTTTTTCACTTTACACCTTTTTATAGTCACAGTATGAAACTATAAAAAAAATATTTTAAAACTGGAAAATAACAGTTTCTCGTTTCAGCCCATGATTTAAGCCGCTCCTTTTTGGGGGGTTTCCTAGCTGCCTTTACCCATTTTCATTCAAATGTTTAAATGTTTTTCTCAAGAAACAGCTTTTTCCACACTCATTTCTAGAGATGCACTGTCCAACTTCATCACTTCCAATACCGATAAATACTTTAACTTTAGAAAATGCCACTTATTTTCTTTACACAAGAGATCCAGTTGTGCAACGTAACTGTTTTTTATCCTTCAAATCACTACAGAACAGCGTTGTATGAATAAAAGTTCAAACATAATGAGATGTTCTAGGGCTGTAAATAGTCTTATTACATCCAATTAAAGGCCAAGAGTATTGACTGCACTGATATTTCACAGCAGTATCAGTCCTGGAGCATCCCTACTAATGTCCCTTTCTCTACAGTTGACTAAGAACCATCCACACTGACCCTGTACCTTAAACATTAATTGCAGATGGACAAAACCAGCTTTAATCACACTCTCAGTCTCATTTATTTCATCATTAACTGCAGCCCCGCTCTTTCTCTCTCTCTTCAGTCCTTGAACCTGGAGTTCAACGTGTGAGCGTATATGAGGTTATGAATAAGAAATCAAAATGGTTTCCTGCTGGATCCTCAGAGGAAGTGTCACTGTATGGCTCTGTCCTACTTCTCCAACACGGGGAAAAAGGATCCAACAGAGAAGAAAGACGTACTTACTCAGATCAGTGTAGCATCAAACTAGCTTCAATCATTACTTGTGTAAAAGCAAAAAAGTACTGCACTCCTACACCTTCTCATCTATACTACTGTACTACTTTTCCCTCCCTTTCTGCATAACCAAACTAAAACAATTATATGTGGCATTGTGGCACTTTCATGAGAAAATACTACTACTACAGCTGCTACTACTACTACTGCATCTGCTACTGCTCCTACTGCTACCATTAAGTACTATACACCAATTCACTGCAAGATAAGCTCATCAAAAGTAACATATTCCCACATAAATCTACCAAATTGGGAATGATATGGACTGAAAACGTGGAACTAAACCTGGACTAGACCAGACAAAACCAGGCTTAGACCAGGACCAAACCGACCAAGTGGGAACGCACCCTGGTCAATATTGTTCTAAAAATGCGATGTCGTTTAAACTATACATATACACAGAGCCAGTATCTCATAAATATGATGTAATAGGAATATACAGCGGCCTATATAGTACTCCATAAATATAACAAGCGCAGCTGCTCAGTCGGATCAAGTGAGCGCCCGCCTCCCCCAGGACAAAGTGCTGATCTGGGTTCATATGGCATCTCCCAGTGCACATAAAGACACATGGGGCCCAGTTAAGAGACACAGGGCAAGAAAAGGCCTTATAGTACAACAGAATATTTCTGCCACACAACACATGCATTAGTCACAACTGTTATATCGACTTATCACTCAATATGACCTTAAAGCCACTGGTTGAAATGTGAAAAAACAGAATTAGTTCATTTTATACTTTTAGCAGTGGTCCAAGGTTATTCCTGCACATCATCATTATTCTTATATTCTACCACAATGAGTTATATTTCAAGTATATATATATTTTTTATTTATGTGGCGCTTTTTAGGACACTCAAAGATGCTTTACAGAACACATTAAAACAGTCAAAAGAGTAATAAGCACTATAAGCAATACAGTAGATATAAACTATGGATGTTAACGCGCACTTCCTGATTATAAAAGTCTTCGAATTAGAAGCAGACACAACGCCGCAAACTTATTTTGACCTCAATAGCGTCTTATTTAACATATTTGCACTGGGGCAATGACTGTCATGGTCGAGAATATTGTGATTGACACTTGGCACCACCCACTCCTCCTATTGGTCGGCCTCAGAGTGAGTGAGGAGTGGATTATCCAATCACAAGGCAGTGTAAACTCTCAAGGAGCAGATGGCTTTAATTACCTTTTATGGCGTAAATAAAGACACTATGAATGGTGATTAATCTTGCCCACCCCTAAATTCACAATATGATCTTCTATGCAGCAGGATACACCACTTAACACAGAGCCGATCTCATATTTTGTCTGCATGTCGTGAATGTGAATTATGCCGAGCACGCAGTACACTTCTGCATGACTGAAGAAAGACATGCATTGAATGAACTCATGAGCGGCTTCCTGTTTCCCCTGAGAGACGCGGCGCTACAGCAAATAAGGCACATACACATGCAGTTATCATAATCATCCAAATGTATTCACCACGAGCCAGAGCGTGCACACAGTTTTACAACGTTACAAAGCCACAGAAACAGCCTTCATGTTCTGGGCGTTCATGGAGAATACACTCTAGTTTGCACATGCAGTATAGACTTTGACTGAAGCCTACATCCTTTTTTAATCCTTTGTTTCTTTCCTATTTCAACAAACAATATGAGTGGAATATACATCAATTATTTAGAAAAGAATATAGAGGATGACCCACAGTATGGCCTTAAACCTGTCTATATCAGATGATTTACTTTCACCCAGGCATAGACATCCTTTGTTTCTTTCTTTCTTTCTTTTTGCAACAAAAATGTATTAGGACAAATAGTGGAAAATAAATAAATTATATATCTAGAAGAACATTTAGATGATGTTCGACAGAATGACATTAAACCTAACCTTCTTCTATCTTGCATTGCATATGTTATTATTTGAAAAAGCCTTAAAAAACAAGCATTATCATTGTGAGCAGAGTCCCCTCTCCACAGATCTGACCTGTAACTCGGCCTTGTGACGTCACCTGCTTGTCTCCACAGATATAATAGAAGATACGATTCATTTTCAGATGCAGTTTTACTTTAAGTTTTGCTTTAATTTAACTTTTTGGTTGGACTTCTTGTTTCTATGGATAAGTCATAACGTCTGCCTGGAATGTTCCACAGTGTGACATTAAACAGCTCTATCTCGCATTGATTTAATTATAGGTGGTTTTATAGCTCAAAAATATCTAAAAAAAAAGGCATTCTGACTGTGAGTGGTTCTGGTTTGGTCTTCATGAAGATCGAAAGGTTTAATACCGTGAAACATTCCGGTCAAAGGAATAAAACCTCCATGGAGAAAAGCATTTGACACACCCTCCACTGGAAAAGTTACACAATGCACCTTTAACATAGCTTCCCTCTTAACTGGAAACACGAATGACACCGAGAGTAAAGAAGCTTCTGCCGTAAAAATGTGACAATAATGAAAAAAAGGAACGTTTTCGAAGTCAGTTATTTGATGTCATTTTCAAATTTGTGACTTTATTTCCTGCAAAAGATAGAGACTGTCATTTGTATTTTAGAGAGGCAAAAATGGCTCTGCTGAGTTGAAAAGGAATACATTTGTGCTTTGAGTGCTCTGCTTTTCCAGTGTCAAAAGATTTTATTTGGGGACAGATCGGCACCGAAGCACTCCATTACACATCCTACTGTGGTGACTGGCCACAGCAGCTCATACTGACAACTTCATACACTTTTTATACAACTCTCCCCCTCTCCCTGCCCTCTGTGAGAGAAATAAACTGGAAAGAAAGAGAGAGAAAGAGAGCAATGAAGAGAGAGAGGGATGAGATAAAGAGAGAAGGGGTGAAGGATGAACTGGACACTACATCAATGCAGAATTAAGGAGCTTTCAAAACAGCCATAACCTGGAACAGAACATCTTACTGGAACCACTATGATCAAAAGTCATATTTTTGCTCCTTTTACTGATTGTCCTTCATTTCAATTTGATTTTATTTTCCCCAGTTTTGTCAAATGTGTCCACAGAACCCATATTATCACTATTATAATTTTCCTGATCAATATTTCTCCTGCGGTCTTAAGTACAGTCGCGTTAAACTTTGTGGGAGGTGTATTTTGTGTCTCTTTCCACAAACACAGGTGCAGTTTGGTCCCTGTTAAACCCATTGGACACACAGGGCTCTCTGTCCCAGTGCCGGATAGAGCCAGTGCTTTGATATGATGCCCGCTGCAGCCTCCTCATTCTCCACAGACCCCATGTCCTCAGATTCTGCTCGGCTGATGCACCTATATTAGTTTGCCAGGCCATAACCTAACTTAAACTAACCCAATGACCAGTGGTTAAGGCCCTATGTTACACAAATTGACTCTTGTGAGCTTTAAGCCATGTTAGAATGTTACCTTATCAAAAACATACCTCAAATTGAGTTGAAATAAAGCACAACTCCAGGTATGTTTGCAATGAGGAAAGAACTTTATAACATAGATCAGAAAAAATGCTAATATGGACCCTTAAAAAAGTAAGTTCAAAGCTCAAAGGGCTCATTATAAACATGGAGCATTAACATTTGAGAGAAGATTGGAATATGGACCAACAAACTATTACCAGAATCCCAAGAATCCAATTTGAATAAAGTATAATGCGCATTAAGATCTCTTTTTCAGTATAACGTCATAAAGCTAGTCGCATGTATTATGGTAATGTTTTAGAGAAAGTACATAAAAGTGAAATAACCGTTGATCATGGCGTTAGTAATCATGAATAATCTTAAAATCTTACGTCTGACAATAATCCTACGTTAGATCTAAGGCGCATTTTGCACTCCTGAGTTTAAACATATTTCTCTCGAGCGTGATGTGAATTGTATTTGCCCATTATCCGGCATGTGCTTTGCTTCCATCAGACCCGGTTTCCATGGCGACGGATGCCCCACATTTGCATCTCAGGAGTTTGTGTGGAAAAATGCAAGTCTGTAGAAATCCTATCAATCCTATATACTGTGCGTGCATACCATACTTCCCTGACTATGGCATTAAAGGCTCTGTAACCGATCGGCATTAATCTGATCTGTAATCGTATAAGCAGCTCCTACGGTCAGAATATGTCTGCTGTGTGGAATCTACATCTAATTATTAGCTTTTTATTGTTTTTTTAATCAGTGCGGGTTAAAATGCTAGTTGTTCTTACTTTTAGCATTTCTGCAAAACTCCACTCTGCCTTCTGAAAGTTGAGCACTTCTAAACGTATCATGGAGAACAACTGGGATGCTTGTTATGCAAACAATGAGGAATAACTAACCTGACCACTGCAAACCATTTAAAATGCCATAGAACTTGCTTTTATATGTTTTTAAGACAGTCAAAACCAGGTACCCTTAAAAGTCCTACATTACACAAAATGTACATGTGTGTTCGGTTTTATGTCATTTACACGTGTTATTATTAGTCTGTCTACATCTTCACAGCTCCAAAGTTCCAAAATGTTCTGTTCCACCTTGTGATATCGTGAAGAGGTCGTTGTCAAGTGAACAGCTTCCATTTACCTATTCAGTTCGATGTTCAATGTTCGATGGAGATTAACAATGCCAGGACTGAAATCATTCAAATGGTTCTTATGATAGTATAGAACAGAGTGTTTTCTGTTTGAGAAAGGATTCAAGAACTCAGCATCTGTGTGTTAAAGATGTGTAAATGAAACAAAACACAATTCCAGGTCTGTTTGTGATGAGGAACCAACATTATAACACAGATCAGAAGGATTTTTGAATTTTAGTATGAGGTTATCAAAGTGAAAAGCAGTGAAAATGTAGGACTTGTGCTTCCTCATATTAAGGCCAACGCTCTTTAATCTTTAATGCAGGGGTGCACAGTCAAAGCGAAGGGGAAGCATGTTTTCTGACTGACTTTTCTCTAGTGTCGGCAGGAGGCTAAATCAGGGGACGCAGTGTGGGACCTGGTGAACAAGAGGCTGCTCACTGGGAGACGCAAACAACCAAACAACAGCAGATACAATAACCAGAGAAGAGTTTGAAACAAGGAGGGGAAGGCACAGGGCAAATCTGCATGTACACAGAGGATCACAATGCTTTAAGTAGGCTGCACAATTTGACAGGGACTTTTCCAGTACCTTATGAAGAACTCAGATGGGTGTAATTTACAGGTTACATTGAATTAATCAATCAGGGACGTGCATGTCCGTATCAAAGCAGATATGGCTGCTTATGTGGAGAAACGAAAGTAAAAAATACCACAGGAGACTGAAAAATATTACAAATTCTGTGGTTGGCCCCAAACTTTGGAACGCTCTCCCCCTCCCATTAATAGCACCCCTTTAAGTCTCATTTATAAATGTACTTTTACTCACTGGCTTTTAACGAGATGTGAGAGTTGTGCGGTCCTCTAACAGCCTTTTTTGATTTTAATTCCTATTTTTCTATTTGCTAATTTTAGAATTTTTATGTTTTTTAATTGATTGATTGATTGATTGATTGATTGATTGATTTATTTATTTATTTATTTTATTTAATGTGCTTATTTAAAATGTGCCTACTCTGTACAGCACTTTGGGGACTTTGTGTTGGTTAAATGTGCTATACAAATAGACTTGAATTGGATTGGAAATTTGCAGAATCAGTGACCAATGCACTAAATTGTGATAATCTGACGTGGGAAGAATGTCATTTTATTCTAAATCATGGGGGACCAATGAGCTCCTTAGTTTCACACGCATCACTGACGGACACAAATCTGATTGGACGATCATGTTTGGCCTTCGAGACATGACAGAGGGTGTGAGGATTGTATAGAAATAGCATAGAGAGATATAACTCAGGATTTCCCAGGCATCTATACAACAGGACTGATGATCCTGCATCTTATTGACAATTTACAAAAGTATTACGTGATTAGATTGCAGATATATGTTTAAAATTCTGTCCAGCGTGAGGATTGTAAACAACTCCAGGTGATCAACATGTGAAAGAAAACTCAAATCTGATCTGATAAAGTTGTACAAGAATCCCATTAATATAGTTCGAAATGTGAAATTGCAGGATTCCAACCACAAGGAACTAAATCTAACTAAAGTCTTTTATGGCACTAACTTTTGCAAAAAAAAAACAAAAAAACCCAAAAACCTAAGTTAGGAAGTGTAATTTATTTTAATGACAACATTTATTGCATCTTCTCTTCTCAATAAAATGAAGAAATTAAGTCATGTTTTGCTCCCCTTATAACCTATAGTATAACCAAAGAAATAGAAAGAACCCTGATATAACTAGCTCAGTCCAAAGTGTTGTAGGTGTGTAGTCTGTAGTTTGAGCAGTGAATCTAAATGTTGACAAATATTGATAAAACATATTACATAGCAATCATATTTCATCATATCAGCAAGTGTACATAATTATATACAATAATGCACTTTTTCATATCTTCAAAACAATATTATCTATATTTTTTCCAGTGTGGTAAAGTCTATAATCCAGCTTGCACTATAGGAGGCTGTGTGTGAACTCCAGTGTAAACATCTTTCCACACATTATAGGAATCTTTATGTCACTCACTGTGACTGACATAACCCTGCACAGATGTAAAAATGCACCATCTGTGAACACAACTATATAATCCATGAGCCAACTGTAACAGGCAGCATGAACATATGATGCGAGGTAAAACAGGTCAGCATTGGGTCAGAGGTATTACTGTAACTGAAGCTGCTTCTTTGCACTAAAAATAACTATAATATGTGTGATCACTATAATGAAGAAATGGTTGAAGATGATCATTCAATTTAAAGGTTCGATATTATGTAAAATTAACTCCACAAGCTGTAAGACCGGTTATAATCCTGCTATTTCATCCAAATGTGGAGTTCTGTTTTGTTCCATTCGCACATTTTTGACGAATGCTTCATTATTAGTCTATCTACATCTCCAAAGCTCAAAATGCTCTGTTCCACCTTGTGATGTCACGAAGCTGTAGTTTTCAAGTTAACAGCTATCTATTACCTTTTGTTCAGTAGAGACTTGAGATTCCAGAGCTGAAATTATCCAAATGATCCTAGTAAAGTTGTATGGAGTTTAAAAACACATTTGAACACTTCCAGTATTACCACATGACATCACAAGGTGGAACAGAGTGTGATCATGGAGGTGTTATTGATTTGCCTTGAATTTTCCACAATAGGACATTAAACATATCTCTCTCCCTTGAGACAAGCATGGGATGTCATGAAACCAAGTTACAAGTTACATCTATGGAGAGGCAAGAGGTATTTTTTTCTTGTAGTAAAAACACCTGCAACTAAAGAGGCAAAACTGACACGTTTAATGCCTAAAATAGGAACATTCCAGGCAAAGCACTTAAACCTCAACTCTCAAATCTTTGTACATTATACCAATGCAATTGCAAACAATTCCTAAGTAATGAAATAAATGTCCTTTTTTGCATCCATAGCTTAAATACACAATAACAGGGATGGGACAGAATTTCCACAAGATGAGGTGAAATACTAAACTGGATCCAAAAGAGGAGGTTTTAACATAATTTATAATGAATAAACTGTGCTATTCTGTTCACATTTATGGCCTCACATTGTTTTTGCTGACTTATTGTTCAATATATTAAAGCTGGAACAATATACTGTATTTTGGGGCTCAATATTTATGGTGTGTACATTTTCTTTGTAAAAAGGGAGGGATCTGCAGTATTTTTGTGTTAATACAATAACATTTGTGGGGTAAAGGGTGAAATACGTGGCTTCTATGGCTAATCATTGTATTGAATTGTATTTTTGGACTGACAGCTTTTCAAGACATGTAATCAAAATCAAAATGATAAACAGATGGAATAAAATCTAGATAAGATAATTTTCCTTGTGGCAATGTTGTCTTGCGAGATCTTGTGGTATGAGATTGTGTCCCATCCCTAACAATACCCACAGATATCCGCACATAGTTCAAACAAAAGACAGCTTAACACCGCACAGTATAGGACAATATAGAAAACAACACTGCTTCTCCAATGCATCATATAGAAAACCTCCAGTACACAGCTGTGTCTAGTGGGCATTCACAATGTACTACCAAATGCCACAGTCACTGTACAGAAATCTATAGGGAATAAGTATGATCTCAGCCTCACTGTCATGGTTATTTTTAGATTTTGCACCAATACAGAAGATAGATGACTGTAGCAAAGTGCCTTATTCATTTTCCTGTCAGTACAAGCATCAGTAGTCTCCACATGCTCTGTGTCTGAGCTCGTTTTTATGCAGAACACAGTACTGGTGGTGGTCTGATATTTGCTCGGCCTGATCAGATTGTGCACGTCACTTATTGCGTCACATCTGCACAGATCCATACGCTCATGCAGACAAGGAAACTCCTCCAGTCCGTGTGGGTGTTTGAATCATAACAAACCCCGATGACTCATCTTTATGTGAGGCTCCTCCACAGAGCAGAGACAGGGGAGACTTGGCCTGCTGCTAACGCTAAGCTAGCTGTGTAAGGATTTCTTAGCAGGACTGCAGAGAATCCCATAGAACAATAAATGGTACTGATAAAGGGTCACTTTTTTATACAGTGGATTTCCACCTTCAAGGCACTCAAAGTGCACATCAAAGAACCTTTCACCCATTCACACACATTCATACACCAGTGCACACAGACACTGAGGGCAAAAAGTGTCTTAGCCCAAGGACACAACAGCAGCACTCATCTGTGGGAGCTGAAATTGCACCTTCAACCTCCCAGTTGCTGGATCTGCCAACCTTCGGATTAAGTATCAGCTAAGAAATACTTTGACCTTTCAAGTACCACTGGCTGTAAACCAGGTCTGTAACAGGACTTTTGCAGGTCTGAACTCAGGCTAAACCAGATATAAATTATAAGACTACATTACACCATCGCTATAGTACTCGTTTTACCCAAGGTATAAACCAAAGCAGAACACAAATGTAGATAAAATTGCTTCTGTATTAACCATATACACACCATGCAGGGGAATCTGTGTTTCACCAATAGAAAATATATGGCCACACATGATGAATCACACAGGAGGCACCACCTTCTGTTGGGTTTTTGAATAATTATTTACAGTACACCTATACATAAAGATGGAAAAAATGCATTTAATGTGCACTGAGTAAGTTTTCTTGTGAAGGGTCCGCTACATGTTTGTCTCCATGAGATGTTATTGCTTTGTCTAGATTGTTCCAAAATAGTAATTAAACATATCTATCACAGTGGGTAGTTAGAGCACTGCACTACATTACAGTTCAGATCTGTGGAGAGTCGGCACTATTCACAGAAGGAATGATTATATTTTTGATCAATAGAAACACCCGTAATGAATAAATGTTGGATGGGTGTCATACAGTGGAACATTCCAGGGAAAGCAATAATATCTCTATGGAGACAAGAAGGTGGTGGACCCCCCACCAAAGCTGCGCAATGCACTTTTCAGAAAATGTGTGTTTAACTGATTGTCTCCACATAGATGTTAATGAAATGTTATACAGTGTAACAAGAACTTATAATAATAATAATGCATTGATTTTATATAACGCTTTACTGGACACTCAAAGATGCTTTACAAAGCATTATTCAGTCACTCCATACTAGCATAATATAGTATAACTTGCTAAATCTTGCTAACATTCTCAAAATCTGTAACTTGGCCTAGCTGAATCATCTATGTGTTCTTTTGTTTTAGCAATAATGAATTTTGGAAAATAAACCTCTTAAACTCACAAAATGACACTTTTGCAACAATGGATATTGTTGCCCCAAAGTGAGTAGCTGTAGCCTGTGATTCTCTAATGCTGGAGAGGCTATATTTAACTCTCTGATGCAAGGCACAATGCTGTATGCATAATTAAAACTCACATCTAATACATTATGAAATAGCTGCAACTATTTAGAATTTAGTTTGCAGACTTCTGCGTGTACCACGGAAGGATTGAACCATGGTGCTGTCAGTGCACTTTAAGCCACGTAACATTTTACTTGAGGCAAGACCAAATACTTCCTAACTAGGATGTCTCATGGTAAATGGTCACATCCTTATATATAACACTTTACATCAAGGAACCACAACCACCTATTATCACATACATTCATACACCAATGTACACAGACACTGGGGGAGAGGTGGGATAAGTGTCTTGCCCAAAGACACAACTGCAGGGTGAGCACTCTGCCAAGATGTTTGAAATTCCTTCATTAAAAAAAAATGTTGAAACAGCAATTGTTAGTTTCTTTCTTTCTTTTTTCCTTTTTTTTTTGTCATAAAACACGGTGAATTAATTATATTATAATGGAATTTCCTACGACTAGCCTAGATCGGCATTTTGATTTTAGTATTCTGTGTCTTCATTAGGGCTTTCAATCACAGATGAAAATCAATACGATACATACAATACATGACTTACGATACGATATTGTCACAATATGGCAACACATGCAATTATCGATATATTACACACAACACTATGTGATATATGTACTGTTTTTTTAAGAATCAAATACATTTAAGCAACTAAATCTTTATTAAAACACTACTGGTGTAAAGTTAATATAAAATTAGGACAGTGCTAAAAATCTAAAGATCAATAGACTGCAATCTCTACTTTGGTTGCTGTCAGTGATAAGACATGGGCATTTGAATCGACAGGTCTACAGCCTGTGGCAGTAAGAGTGTGTGGTGCTGCGGTGCTGCTTGACAGGCCCCTATTTTTACATATTGCAACATATGATTTGCATCCTACAATCCTGCCATAATTCACAATGTAACTTGCAGATGCAGATGACACAACCTCATATTTTTACCTATAGGCTTTGAAATGGCACAAAGACAAAGATGTTTACAACTACAAAGCTATGACTGGATCCTTAACCATATTCAAAGTCATATTCAGTTTCTTATTGATTCCTATGCAAGCAGTGTGTTATGCATTGCTCTGTAAGTATGGGGAAGGGGCTGTGCAGTTAATAAGATGCTATCTTGAGTGTATTTTCAAAGCACTTTCTTCTTGATGGTACAACATCAAACACACGGCTTGATGTGTAAGTGGTCCCTACAAGACTGAGAGGAGGGTGGGGCACACTGGGAGATATCTCATAGAAAACAAACTCCAAAGAGTGGTCCATGTTTCTATGTTCATTATAGCTACCCCTCAACCCTTCTCCCTTTCATACTATGTTTGCACTACACTTGAGCTGGGTATTAGAAGCTACGGACAGAGGTGCAGAGTTAAAAGAGGCAGGTATTTGCTGTTGTTGATACATACGTTCTCTTCAGAGCCATGGGTCTTATTAGAAGGAAGCCCATAGACAAGTCTCTAAGCAGGGCCAGACCACAAGGCACGCTACAAATCACACTATTTACTTGGGCTTTTCATCCATCTGAGTGGGTTCCATTTGTAGTATTTTGTGGGTAAACAAAAGGCAGATAATAACAACAAAAGTGGTTTATAATGTGGTTAAATGGTCTCATACTTTTAGCACTGCATCAACTGGTCTTTACTCTTTCAATCCTTCTCACAGTTGTGTTTTTCCACTTTATACTCCGATGTTGTAACATTCCCATTTTGTAACAAATTTTCATCTGTAATTGAAGAGAGCTTTTAGTGCACATTCAAGGTTTTTCTTTTTTTTCTTTTTTCAGTGATCATCTAGGAGTGATTTAAGGCTGGGGGTCTACAGTTAATCCTCCAGTCAGTAAAAGTGTGTTTGGAGCAGGGTTCAGGTTTTGGAGGACAAAATGTTGAAATAGAAAGGAACTCATTAAAGATGTGATACCCGGTTTTATTCATATTAGTATAAAGTATAAGAGCTCAGAACTAGGCTTTGAATAACCGATATGCAGCTTTAAAGGTTCTATATTATGCAAAACTGACTCATATCAGCTTTAAGCCATTTTAGAATGTTATTCCCTCCTCAAAAATATACTTGGAATTCCTTTTTGTTTGATTCATACATGTTTGAGTAATCCTTTATAATTAGCCTGTCTATATCTCTAAAGCTCAAAATGCTCTGTTCCACCTTCTGATGTCATGAAGCAGTAGTTTTCATTTCACAGATTCTACCCTTTTTTCAGCAATTCCAGGACTAAAATTATTCAAATGATGGAATTTACACCTTGGAGCACTTCCTGTTCCTGTAGCACATGACATCACAAGGTGGAACACGGTGTTTCCTGTTTGGGAGAAGCCCTCAGTGGAAATTTGTGTATTAAACATGTGTGAATGAAACAAAACGCAAGTTCGGACATGTTATAAAATAAATCAGAAAATGGTGTAGCTCTAGTTACTAAGAGTTTGTGTTTGATCATATTGCCCAGCCTCACACACAGATACTGAAAGAAAATGAAATAAAATGGCGGAAATATGTAGGATTTGTGTATTAAACATGTGTGAATGAAACAAAACACAAGTTCGGACATGTTATAAAATAAATCAGAAAATGGTGTAGCTCTAGTTACTAAGAGTTTGTGTTTGATCATATTGCCCAGCCTCACACACAGATACTGAAAGAAAATGAAAGAAAATGGCAAATAAAGTCCACATATTCTCTGCACTACAGTGGGTCAAATATACAGTTTTACCTCAAATATAAAAATGCTCATATAAATCAAATTTGGCTAACCCAAACCATTTGCACATTAACAGTCCTCTTGTACGTGTTGCCAAGCCAATTTTTCATTTTGCAAACCAAAGCCACGAGCACCAGAGTGTCAGAGATAAACCTCCAAACCAAATTCAAACCGTGGCCAGTCTCTTAATGAACACAGCAACCGCGAAGCTTTTCACAGAAGTGCCCTCCACAGATCAGAGGATGGCTGCCGACTGAGGAAGAACCAATTATAAACCAGGACATTACTGTACTACAATCACTCATCAAAATGCAATCAAAACACCCCGACCACAATGTGCCCAAAGAGTCCATTAAACACCTGGATAAATAGGACGTGCTCTTGTATTACAAATTGAAAATGTCATAATTTCATAAAGAGGGCAGGGGGCAATATAACAGTGGGAGATTGATTGTTTTAGAAAGAAATATCCACACTTTGGTCTTATGAAAAATGTTTGAAAAAAAAAAAATATTTGTTAGGGACTGGCGCCGCAAACGTGCCAAATGAATCTTATGACTTAAATGTACTGTTTGTTTCCATGGAGATCTTATTGCTTTCCCTAGAATGTTTCATGGACATATTCAGACAGCATTTATTCATTACAGATGTTTTTATTGCTCAAAAATACAATAATTTCTTCTGGAAAAGGGGCGACTCTCCACAGATCTGAACTGTAATGTAACATAGTGCTGTAACCTGCTTGCCTCCCTCGGTTCAAAAAACATTTCAGACAAAGCAATAACATCTCCATGGCCCTAAAAAGTTACACAATGCACCTTTAAAATGATTTGCCTGGTGCTGAATAATAATGCTACTTTCTGAAGATACTGTGGAAAAAAAATATATAATTTGTGTTTATTTGCCGACATTAAACGCTGCCAGTTTTTGTTTCATGTGGAGAAGCCTAACAACAATCTCACAGTTAAAGGTGCATTGTGTAACTTTTCTGGTGGAGTCTGTCATATATTTTCTGATGTCACGTGAACCTAACCTATTGTCCCTGTCATAACAAGGCCAGAGTTTAACCAAACGGAACCAACATCCTCCTAAATCTGCTTTCAAAAAATACAAGCGTTTGGGTGGTCACCAAGGCTACGGGAATAAAACGCACAATAAATTCAACTGGATCATAAATATCAAAAAACTCCTCTGTCTTATATTCGGGTAAAGAATACAATGTGGCTGAGGCATTGAGGAAGTACTGGTTTAATTTCTTGGTTATATTTATTTTAGCAAGATCTGTCACAATAATGAATCCAATATACAACAGCTGGAACAATATATTTCAGTTTCAGTATTAATAGGATGTGCAGTTTCTTAGGAAAGTAGAGAGATTTGGGGTCTTTTCAGTGTAATAAGATCAGATTTGAGCAGTAAAAGGTTGAATAAGTAACTTTTAGAGCTAATTATTGGTTCATTCTAATATGGATTTGTTGCAGCTCAGGCCTTTTAATGATACTGTGTATTTTAAAATGGTTTACTGGGATTATCTTGCATTATTGTAATTGTATCAGTGTCATTAAGTAGTTTAAGTATTATCTTTTATCGTCGTATATCACTGTAACAATATATCATGGTTAAATATGTTTTATCAATGCAATTTTGATCTCTAACTGTCATAAGGCTGGGTGCAAAAAAAGTAACACTTTTCCCCAATCACTCCTCCTATTAGCCAATCTCTTTTCTTGTAACTATATGCTATTTTTATGACTTATTGATATTTTGTTTAATGCTGCTTTATGCTCAAACACTTTTCCCAATCACTCCTCCTATTAGCCAATCTCTGTCATGCTCTGATTGAGTGACAGGTGGATTTAACCAATCACGGGCAAGATTCCACACTCAGAAGAAGCAGATGTAACCTCTTATAGACAATATAAATGTACTAAAGCATGAAGCATGATAAAGTCTAAATGGAAAGATATTTATACCACTCACCCCTGTACTGTAATAGAATTGGATTTAATTCTGAGTTTGGACCTAAATTTGGTTAGCGCTGGGTATGATTTTTTTATGATTTGGTGATGATCTTAGATGTATGCAGGTTAAATATGTTCACAGATTGGTCATTCTTCCTAAAAAAAAATGCTCTTTATAATAGAATTTGCCATTAATTAACCATAGCATAACCACATTGTATTGAATCTTTGGATAAAGCATGGATGGAGTTAATTTACTGTTAGTATAGTTGTTTGGACACATTATAGCATTTTAGTCACTATCTAGAACTGACTTTTAGGTTTCCACAAGCTTTAGTCCTCTTTAAATCCTGTGCTGTCATATATTAGTCATTTTCACTGTAAGATACTTATTTCACATTGATTTTGACGGCGGTTTAGGCCTGTTCTTTTCAAATGCCTTCTTTTGAATTCAGACACTTGCTCATCGGATGTTGGTGTGCGCTGTGAAGTGTCTTGGGGCTCAACTTCCTCATTACTGCCTTGATACGGATTAGAGTTGCGGTTTTGAGTCATCATCACAGTATAGCGGCAATTAAGTCTTTCTTTTAAAGGGAAAGGTTGCGGACAAGCCTCTTCCTATTGTCCGTAAATGGCCTACACCACAACCACAGTTTCTCTTACAACAGCAGTTCCGTTTTCACACACACATATATCCAGTATATCCACTATTTCACATAACTGTACATGATTACTTATTACCCATTCATCCTGTCTATTTCAACGGAGCTTTGCAGAGCCACTAAAGCGTGCAACACACACAAAAAAGACTCGCTTCCCTTATATGGCAGGCGGCGTTGCGCTGTCCATGGTGCTGAAGCTGACTGTACGGTTGGCACTGGGGGGTGGGGGGTGCAGCTAACTACATTAATCATACGCACACACGCACACGCACGCACGCACACACAGCAAGGTGGTTGTTGCATACGGGTTATAGGTTGTATATCCATCCCTCACGTTCATTGATGAGAGCTGTTACGCTGCTGCTGCTGTGGTGGCTTGGTTTGTAATAAGATGCAGTGAGATCAAATAAGATGATCTCTGTGCTCATTATTTCTGTTAAAATGTCAGTGCACCGGTTACAAACGCATTGTACTGTACTTTTTGATCAGTGGTTGGAAAATCATACGTCAGCTTGCGGGTTTTCTGTACAAGGAGCACGCACATGCACGCAGCCAGTGGCCCACTAGGACACATATTCACACAGCATGACCGCACCAGGCGTGTGTTAAATGTCAATTAGCGCATATAAAACAAGTGTTACGTTACCTTTCATCCAGTCCAGGACTTGCTTTGGCGTCCATTTACTTATAGGCTCCATAACCAAAGCCATGGTGTCACAGTCTCTCCGCGGTGCGCGACACAGAACTCAATGCGGGCGACATAAAACGCCTTGACAGTCACATCTGGAACGAGAGAGCGGTTGGAAAAGGTGAGAAAAAGGCAAAACTCGACACTTGTAAATTCTCCAACGTGAGCATGGCCGCCTGCAGAAACGGTGAACGGGATGCGGTGGTGCAATCCACGCACACACGGAGACACACACACGCGCGTTTTCTCCCTCCTCCTCCTCCTCCTCCTCGCGCTTTCCTTCCCTGCCTCTCTCTCTCCCTCTCTGCGCGCACTCACTCACAGGGTTCTCGTGCCTTCCCGCGCTCAGAGGAGGGATTTTGGTGGGCGATGGAAGGAGATGGAGCCCCTCCCCTCGCCTCGCTGCAGCATCACAAGGGCCACCACTCATAACAGACCGGGAATGGTGCAGCGCGCGGTACAGGGAGCTCTCTCTCCGTCGCTCCCGCTTTACGCACACATGCACTTACCTAGAACGACAGCGAGGGCTTCTCCACCGAGGGCAGAGAACATTTAAGCGAGCCACGTTTGAGCACGCTGCACGCATCACTGGAATACAAATGACTTAACAGAGCAGCGGCAGTCTTAAACTTCATTTTAGTAAATTGCATTAATAACTAATTAACATGCACGTTAGATTGAGATTGAAATGTTTCACAGTTGAGCCGCGTTTGTTGCAGTGAGTCATGCCTGTTATGAGCACGTGTGCTTAAGGCCAAGCACATTTATGTCATCGGTTTAGTGAACTTCACCGTGTTTGACTGAAGGGAAATTCAAGCATCAGGAGTCCCTCGCTCTGCAGCGAAGGGGCGCCCCCTGCTGCGCGTCTGAGGGAGGTGACGTCATACGCTAACCTGTTTAAAAAAACAAAAAAACTTTAGGAGCAAACTTGGGGAAAGGGAAATATAACTTAGATATGCTCTGATATCTTGTGACATTTAATTTAAACACAAAATCAGTCACTGTTTTGACGTTATTCTTGTTACACTATGCTTTGTCCCCCCCGAATGCCAGTGAAGGTTTTATGTGTTGCAGCAGCTTTCCTAAAACACATATGAACCTTTATTAAGAAAAATTAATACATAAATAAATAAATTGTAATCATGATTTCAGACAAGACAGGGGCATTATCTCAATGCATTTATTTATTTTTTATTGAAGATGATTTTGATTAAAAAAAGCTTTTGGACATGACCATAGACAATGGACATGACCACAGACAATGGGGATGTAAATTAAAAATGCATTTCCCTCCAAATAAAAATCCTAATTTTTGAACAATCATTAACCACTGACTACATTTTATTATATGACCACATTTTATTATAGCCATAGCTGTGCCATTAAAGTGGTAACGTTGTAGCCTAGTACCTTGTTCATAGGAAGAACAGAGAAGATTTATGCTTCAAATACATTTAATGCACAAATCCCCCTAATATCATATTCTTTTATGCTTATGCTTAGACTTATTGGTTGTAGTAATAAACCACCCATAGCCTAAAACTCTAGGTTAATGCGCAAAAACTCACTCAGTGGAAATTTTGAGACACTAAATTGCGATTATTTCATCTACATATTTGATTTTAAACATTGTAAAGAGACACACAAAGTTTGGTTTCGTCTGAAACTGGTTTGACCGAAATCCTGCCTGTCTTTGTGACCTCCTCCTTTAGTAATCACAAAGTCAGATGGGGGCGGGACCTCTGGGTGTCAGCGCCTGATCTTAAGCTCCTATTGGCTCCTGTCTGGGCACACGTCACAATCATGATTAGAATTGATGATCGGACGCTCTGATTTCATTGTCTAGCAAAAGGGGTCTGCTGAAGAAATCTGCTGAATTTGAACGCACGTCTGATTTTGACATCAGAAATGGTGAGTTTGATTTTGATTTCCCGCTGGACACATGAATTCTCCGCTCGTCTTCTCGTTGTGGCTGGTCGGAGTTAAGGTCAGCCCAAATGATCACAGCAGGGTCGAGAATTCACACATTTAAAGGAAAAGTTTAGCCGTGGCTATCCATTGGGGGAGGGATGCTAGGCTAATGCTAACTAGCCCAGGCGGTTTGGCTATGGTTCAGGCCTAGAGAGACCGAACTACACGCAGACTCCCTGATTCAACAGCGCTTACCCAGTTTTTATGCGTAATTCTCCCTGCTGTAAAGTTAAGATCTACACTCCACGTCATAATCATGTTTCTAAACCCTGATCTTTTGCCTAGTTGACGCACTCGGGTGACGCTCCCTCTATTTGCCTTTTCGCTTATTACATCCGTGGTTTTCCCCGTGTAATGATCAAACGATGCCCACGACGCACTGTTTACTGTGGCCATGCGCAGTCTCCCTGCCTAAATAAATCAGCTCGAAGCTTATTGGTCGCATTGCGTCCGCGTATGCAATCTTTCCCGAGTTATTAAACCCTTATAAACATTAACTTGCTCCCCCTAGTGATAGTACGTCGACGATTGGCTTAACAGCATCTTCCCTCTTTACACGAGTCGGACAGGAATCTTTATGACTGAGTAACTACACCGGATCATGAGATTATAGTGACCCCAAAATAGGCCTGTTTTAATAATTAACTAAGATGAGTGTTATCAGTGTGACTGTAACATGATTCCACAAAAAATGAAAGTTAGGAAATGTTGTAACTTTAAGAAAGATATATTTGTATGTCTGTATGTATGAGTTGAACCAACACATCAGTTTTATTCAGTTACAGTCTGTAATAATTTGATTAGAATAAGATGAAGAAGGCAGATAAAAAGGCGGTTAACCTTTCACTGTACTTGGGATGTCATGATAAAAAAAAAAATGTTAGTGTTATATATATCTGAATATTGTAAGAAAAAACATTATGGACATTACAACCAAACAATAGTAAAATCCTTAATTTTCTTCCAATTATGTTTATCTAACATGCAAAACTTATCAAACTTTTTGAAAATAAAGCCAATTTCGAGTGACATAAACAGCCAGATAAAAAAAAACAAAAAACAACAGCATTTTCCATTCATTGTATTATTTTTATTATTATTATGGAGGATAAATTGAGTGGAAATGACTTAGTTGTGCTTTTAAAATTGTTCTAATTATTATTTTTTAGTTTATTATGATTATATTGTGACCTTTATATTCATGGTTAATGATTGACATCCTGACATTGTACTAGTGTGATCGGAGTAATGTTAAACAGTAAAATTTAAAACATAGAAAACAGAATGTAATACTTTAATACTTTAATAGTGGATAATGAGTCATATAAGTTATGTGTTTGATCCTCTACCTGTCATATCTGATCATAGTACAGCAAAATAACAAAAAGTACCCATAATAATTTTGAGCCTCATAAATAATTGTCCCATCTGTCATGTATTGAATTGATTGAATTGATTGAAGTCTCAACCAAAAAGACAAAATCCCTAGTGCCAGACACTGTTACATTATTTCCACCTTTTCTGCTGAAATAGGCATCATTTGATTATGTTAATGAATGGTGGACCACAGCATGTTTTGTAACATCAAAACTGTCCAGACTCAGAATAAGTTGAAAAACACTGCTATAGTAGTTTACTACAATAACCAGTGATTATGTTTGTATATGTATGTGTTATTTCTACAGCTGTTATTACCTGCCCGTGTGCGTCATGCTCTGTCATAATGAGGAAAAACAGGACTGTTCCTAGAATCATGGAGCGCGCTCAGTGATGACCGCCTCGTACCCCTCCAGCCGCAGGATGGATGCGTGGGACCAGAGGCGTGGCCTGCAAACCGTGAGTCTACATGGACACATTATTACTTGTACAAAGGAAAAAGACAAGAAAAAAGTGATAGTTAAAAAGTTAATCCTAATGCATTTTGGCAGCATATTGTTGAATTCTGTTTTTGTTGTTTTGGTGTTAAATCTGAATAGCTCCAAAATATAATTTATCAAGGACATCATAAAATAAAAATGAATTAACTTTGTCACAACATATATATTTTCAGAGCATTAAAATGTATAACTAAATATGTTTAGATTGTCAAAATAAACTGATTACGAGATACAAATCTGCACTAAAATGACTTCCTAAATTTGCAATGGCCTGCAACCTTGCAAATTCCCTATATCATTTGATCTCAGAAGCTAAGTAGGGCTGGGCTTGGTGAGCACTTGGATGGAAAATCATGGGGAATATCAGGTGCTACAGTGGGGCTACAGTCGCTCTCTAACCATGTTCAAAACCAGAGTCAAAGCACATCTGTTCACTATAGCAATTTTACAGTTAATTTGTCTCTATTCCTGTTTTTATGGGGACCAGTTGTATTTGTTGCTGTCTTTAAATCCTTTGTGAAGTGCCTTTCAGTGTTTATATAAATACAATGGATTATTATTTTATTCTTCTTGCTGTTTTGACTTTAAGTGTTTAAAAATGTGGTTTATAAAACAAATGCATAATTTACCGTGGTTTCACAAGTAGTATTTATATCAGGCTTTTTTCCCCTAGTTTTCAGAATGAAGTTAGAAATTCTAGTATCACGACAACCTTTAAAATGTGAAGTAGGCTGTGGAAACTTATCTTGATGATAAATAATAATCTATTTGCGTAGCCTATTGAGTTTATGAAATCCATCTGAGCTTTGAGTATTTATGCAGTAATACAAAGTTACATTCATATCAAAGCAGAGTGACTTTTGTTTCACAGCCATGAGTTGATCAACTTTTATAGACTTCACACAATATTAATGTCTGGTCTGGGTCTCTTACTGACAGACCAACTGCATTTACACATGTGATATGATATTTTCTTTACAACGTGAATACACATATATTTCCATCACATAGGCTAAACCAGACATTGACCTCACTGATCACTTATACCAGGAGTGCTAATGAGTGCTCCAAGTTGTTTAATCCTCTTATTCCATAGTCCCACAAAATGAATAGTTCACTTTTAAACAGTCTTTTAGTCTTCCATGGTTGTTCAGGCCATTTATTTTTTTTCTGTTGTAGTTGAAGCTAGTTCTTCCTAATAGTAGTTCATTTATTTACCCATTGCTGTGGTGATGCTCACAGTGCACTGAGTTGTTTTTTAATGAGCTTATACCACAGTTATAAACTGAAATGTCCCACCTTTGAATCTGAAAAGCCTGTTTACTGTCTGCATATTGTTTTACTGCTATGAATATCATAAAAATATCAGTTGTAAATGAAGCTAGGCCCTACATTATACTCAGGGCTGTTGAGCATTTGTTTACCCCATTGTTATGGTAATGTCATGGTGATGGCGGCAGAGTTTTCATAAAATGTTTTACATGTATATACAAACTAATAATTTTACGCATATATACAGTCAAACAGATGAACAATAAACACAGAGATGATAAAATACAGGGGTAATTGATTGATTCAGACTGATAACTTAAGTTTTTTTATAAACTGTTATAAACTGATAACATGCAGTTAGCTTCTTTACTTGGAAGGTTTTTTTTAATGTTTTTAAAATAATACTTTACATTTGCATTGCATTTGAACTGAAAGATGGAGAGTGAAGGAACGGTATTATTCCACTTACCACTAAGAATACAATATTTTCCCTATTAAAATGAAAACTTTTAAAATATATGTGTTTTGTATAGAAAATAAAATACAATATCCCTTTTCCTAAGCTTAGTTCCCACACCACACAAAGATTTAAAAAGCTTTTTAATTTCACTCCAAAAAACCCGTAACATATTCTGTATACATTCAAAGATGTTCAGTTGATTCATTGTCTGTATTATAAAATACACATGGGTGACATTTACTATTATTTCCATAAAAGAATTTGTTGGATAGATCAAATGTATGATTATAAAATAAACCTCTGTGATTTTATTGTAAACTAAATATCTATTGTTATAAACCCACATTTGTTCCCAGTCAATATTTGAAAAAAAAAAAAAAAGTTATCCCAATCAAATTTGCACAAGGGAGTTGTTTTATTTGTTACTATTTGTCTCACAAATGTGTCATTACATTTTTCATTTTTGATATTAATCCCATCTAAATAAATGATTGAATTGGACACCAGCTGGTTATTTGGATTTTGGTCACCTCGCAGGATACTTAGATAATCTGTGGGTATTGCATCAAATACTTGACCCACAGCACTTAGCCACTGAAATTCTAATTGACTGTGTTTTTTAAGCAAAGTTACATGACAGTGTACGTTTATATTCTTTTTACAGATGAATCTCCGTTCAGTTTTCACCATTGAACAGCAGAGGATCCTGGAGCGTTACTATGAGAATGGAATGACCAATCAGAGCAAAGCCTGCTTCCAGCTCATCCTGCAGTGTGCTCAGGAGGCCAAACTGGACTTCAGTGTGGTCCGGGTAGGTACATAAAGAGAATGGGAAATATTAAGAAAAAGTAATTAGGGCAGTAAATCTATGTAATGGTTATGCATTATGCTGTTATGCTTATTTTGCAATACCACGTCCCATAGGTGCATGTGTAGTATAGTTTTAAGTGTTATTAATGTGGCTTTCATTTGCAAACCTTGCTGTATTCACGTTTGGCATGGTATTGATGCAGCGACATCATGCAAATAAGATGAAACAGACTAACAGACAAACTATTGGCTAACACTAGCTAGATTATGACTGTAATTTTAGGTATGTGAGACTTGTTTAACAGCACAAATAAGCTGTTTCTGGTGAAATTGTGCTAAAATAAAGCTCAGATAAGTCGCACTTGAGTAACAGAGCTTCTAACAGAGTAGTGCTTTCAGTTAGCTTCACACCCCCAGGGAATATTGATGACATGTGCAGTATTATTTAATCTGTTTAGCTCAGTATACCTGTGCATAAATGAAAAATAATTTGAACACCTTGCAATTGAATAATTTTACTCTCTAAAACATTCTAACATGTCTCACAAGACTCAATTTTGCTTAATATGGGACCTTAAAATACTTCTTTTTGTTTATTTCCAGACGTGGGTTGGAAACAAGAGACGCAAGCTCGCCTCTAAAGCAGACCAGAACGGAGCAATGTCCCATTCGTTATCCAGTCACAGCCTCTCCGCAGGACTCCTCTCCAACCACACTTTACCTGTTGGTACTTTAACAAATCCTATAGTACCTGGACCCCTCCTACCTTCCGAAGTCCTCACAGCTCGTAGCATCCCAAATCGGGTTCACATTTTTCCCCACTCTTCAAATTTCAAACTTCAAGCTCCAAATTTTACCACAACGCCTTCCTCGACCTCTTCATCGTCTCTTACGGTCCGAGGCAATACTAACAATAATAACAATGACGTCATATTAACTGGTATTTATTCACTTAATTCTGCTGAACGTTCCAGACAACGACCCGCGGCTCCTCCGCCTTCCAAGTCCGAGTCGCAACCGAACACAACTCCTTTTAATATCAACCTAACTGTACAAAACAAAAATAACTCTAGCGTTTTACCTCTTCAGTCAAAACCGGTTTCACTAGCTCAAAATCCTGCTCAGTTACCTCCATCGTCAGGGGCTGTAGTTCACAATACAGCCAAGAAGACCACCTTATCCTCTGTGGAGACAGGCGTTAATGTAGGAACTATTATACCTCAAAGCTGGACAAGACAGTATGGTACGGCGAATACGCTCCCATGGTCTAACAACTCAAGCCCTCAAATCAAGACTCAACCGAGACCTCATTCAAACCCGCAACCTCAAAGTAGTACAAATACTATTACTCCTCAGAAGGTGAAAGTAACGCTACCAGTTCAAAACTCAAATACTCCCTCAAATACTCCCTCATCTACTCCTCGTATACAGCAAGTTTTTACATTGTCTGAAAGAAGTGAGTGGAGTAAGCTCATTTTGGCGCAAGGAAAAGGTCAAAAAATACCAGAAAATCGACAATCTGCAACTAGCTGCTTGGACACCAGTCATAATTTCTCAATCGCCATGGAAACTGGAGATGAGGAAGATGAATGGCAGAGGGAGGAAGAACTGGCAAATATGGCAGCTCAAACTTACATCCAGAGGGAGCAGAGGAGCCCGAACGTGGGTGAACTTTGTGGTAGAAGTAGCACCACACAACAGACAACCAGCTCCAAATCCACGGCCGTTCAAAGTAATGAAGATCTCCATGGTTACGAGGCGGTGGCAGCTCAGACCTTGCTCACAACAGAATCTAGCTCACAGGTAAGAAAGCTAAATATTCACTTGTAACATAATCCAAATGCTGAAAGATGCCCTATGTCGCATTTCAGGTAGGGGTTTGCCACCTGCTTGTCTCCATGGGGATGTTATTGCCTTGTTTGTAATATTCCACAGTAAGGCATTGAACGATCTATCTTGCATTTATTCCTTTGCAGATGCTCAAAAATACCTTGAAAAGAAGTCTTTTATTGAGCAGGGTCACCTCTCCACAGTTCTAATTTGTACTTGGCATTGTGGTATCCCCTGCTTGTCTCCATGGAGATAGATATGTTTATAGAACCTCTGAAACACAGCGGGTAAAACTATCTCCATGAAGGCAAGCAGATGGTGGAGCCTCTATCAGAAAAGTTACACACTGCATCTTTAAAGGGCCCATATTATGCTATTTTCTGATCTCGGTTATATTGTTTTCCCATCAAAAACATACTGGAGTTGTGTTTTTATTTCATTCACACGTTTAACACACAAACCCTGCATATTTAGGCTGAGTTTTTCTCTTATAAAGAAAACACTCAGTTCCACCTAGTGATGTCATGTGGTAATACAAGTGTGTTTAAACTCCATACACCTTCACTAGAATTATTTGGATAATTTCAGCCCTGGATTTGCCCATTTCTACTGAACAAAAGGTCAAAGGTAGCTGTTACCTTGAAAACTGCTGCTTTATGACATGGCAAGATGCAACAGATGTTGGCAGACTAATACAACAGAATTACTCAAACTCATGTGTGACTGAAACAAAACACAACTCCGAGTATGTTTTTGATGAGTTTGTAGCTACATTATAATATGGCTAAAATTTAAAGCTTGTAAGAGTCAATTTTGTGTAATACAGGATCTTTTATTGCCAACTCAAAAGAACATGGCGGTATTTTAGATTCTGAAAAATAACAGCATGTCTATTTTTGCAGACAGTTAGTGCAACAGCTGATCCCTGGGTTTTAAACAACTCGAGAAAGAGAACGGTGAGTGCTCATTTTCAAATAAACACTTCTTGTAGCTTTAGCTGCAATAGTCGGGTTCAAATCCTCCTCTAAACCTTATCTAAACTATATATTTCTAACTGGTGGTTTATGTCTGATTTCCCCTCTAACGAAGTGAAGCTTGAGAACCTTTTAAATGACTCAGTATTTCACATGCGTCATAAAAAAAATGAAGCAAACCTTGGTGGTTCAACTGGAACAGCATGTACCATGTCCTAATCTAACATTACTCTAATTGTTGCCACCATGTCATCCCCATTTTCTTTTTCTGTCTCTTGCATCACAGTCAAATGTCAAATGTCAAATGTAAAGCAAATTATTGTATCAAAAGTCTCACAATAACATTGTGGGCTGTCACAATATCTAAATAGAAGATCTTTTGCTTAAAGGTGTTGTTTTGTTGTAGCAATGGTTTGAAACACCAAGGGAATTACATACTGTACTTTGCTCCATTTCAATCCAGACAGTATGAAGAAATAACAATTATGAAACACTTTTCTGTCTTAATTCTTTGGAATATGACCGTAATATAGCACCAAAGACTTGCCAAGGCTTTTTAAAAGGAAAATGTAGCATTTCTTCAGTTCTGTTAGCATCATTTTTGTAATATCACAATAAATATCATACCGTGAAATATAAATCTTAGCAAGAAAGTTGGATTAGCATGTCGTCAAAACTTTTCTATTCTTTAAACAGTGTTTTTATGGAAAACGCGTTAACCATGGTCTGAAATGTTTTGAAGCAAATGAGATTCTAGTGTTAGTTCAGGAATTCATATGTCAGGTTTCTTTCAAATACGTTTTAATGGGTTTATAATGTGCACTGCATGTGAACTGAATCCTGATTTCAAACTAGTCTAGTCCCAAATCTAATTCCAAACACATTCCAAAAATGTTTGTAGCCCTAAACTCCACTGTGGATTATTTGTACTAACCAGAGATTTATGTGTTTGTAGCTGCAGGATCGGACTCAGTTCAGCGATGGGGATCTGGTCCAACTTAAGCGCTACTGGGACAGAGGAATGACCAGCCTTGGTTCTGTGTGCAAAGACAAAATCAACGCAGCGGCCAACCAGCTCAACGTGGACACTGAAATAGTCAAAGTAAATATACCCCAAAGTGCTCTTGTTTGAAAAATGGATTAGATCTGACTTTGCTTTGACTTAATAATGAGCGACAAACTGAGAGAGAGCTCATTTGGGTCTGAAAAATTAGCTTAACTTTGACGCACAAAGTTATTTAGAAGTCACACATAAAGACTATAATCGGACTGAACAAGGGCAGAAATAAGACTAAACTAGAGTCAGGATTAATTCAAGACTAAACTTCTCCAGGATTTAAATATTAGGCTAATTTCTTACCTATGTTTTAATGTTGTTTCATCATCTGAAACATAGCTGGAGTTGTGTTTTGTTTTGTTTCATTCACATTCACACGTTTGACACACAAACCCTACATACTTAGACTGAGCTCTTCTCTCAAACCAAACACTCTGTTCCACCTTGTGATGTCATACAGTAATACAAGAGGCAATCCGCTGTGTTTTCAACCTCTATACCCCTTCACTAGAATCATTTGGATAATCTCAGCCCTGGAATTGCCCATCTCTGATTAACTAAAGGTAAAATGTAGCTGTTAATTTGAAAACCACCACTAAATGACATCACAAGGGGTAACAGAGCATTTTGAGCTTTAGAGATACAAACTAGACAAAAAAAAACAAGGTTACTCAAACGATGATGCAAAACACAAGTCCAGGTATGTTTTTGATTATGAGATGGCTTCAAGCTGAATCTATTTTGTGTAATATAGGACCTTTAACCAGCTCTTGAGCAACACATGCAGTATCTAGTGGAGAGGATCTAGTGCTAGATCGAGAGGATCTAATGCTCTTTAACTATCAAGTTAAAGAGCACTTTTGTAGAGTAACTTTTCTGGTGGCAGTACAGTACATCTCTGCTTTCCTCCATAGGTGCGTTATTGCATTATCTAAACTTACCTATCTATCATTTACTTTACTTTACATTATAGGTTCTTGAAAAAACATGCATTGTTACTACAACGGTTATGGCCTTTCTGCAAATCTGACCTGTAACTTGGCCTGCTTGTCTCCATGGAGATTTGGAGTTTGATGCCATAATGCGTAACAAACCACAGAACAATACAGAACAAACCATCCATAGAAACGAGCAGGTGACAAACTCTCAACTAAAAAGCTACATAGTGCACCTTGAAGCAGTGCTCACATTTTAGTCAGGAATAAACTAAACCACAACCATAAAAACCCCATATGCGATTCCGATCTAAACGCTGTACTTAATTTAGGAGCCTGATTTTGCTCTCTGGCATATCATTTATTACCGTGGCATCTGCTGCAGTTGCCCCATTTGGATCAGAAATGTTGCCTTAACTACGCTTGACAAAATTGTTTTAAAGTCACAGAGTTGTGTATCAGGGTCGGCATGCTGATGCACTAAATATAGTGCCCCGGACCAGAAACACATGACCTACTGCCATCTCCAGCTAGCTCAAGTACTAATTTATTTTATGACCTCTGGAGAGATTCTGCTGCTTATGAGCAAAACTTTGAAATAAGATTAAAAGTCAGTGATTATTTAGTTAATTTTATGTACAGCATATAACTGACTAAGTGCAATATAGTCTAATACCATATAATAATGTATTGGACACTGAGGAATTTGAAGTATTTTTATCATTAACTATTTTCTCATGCACTTTTGCCAAACTTGTGAGAGTGATTACTTGCGTAGCGTTTAAGTAAATAGAAATACAAATTAATTATATTGCAAGTTTTCCATAGTACTAAACGTATAGGTCATTAAAAACGAGGAGTATTCCAACCATGGCTTTCCACCACCAGGGCCATATTTAAAGTTGCCATATGTATCTTTCTGATGACAAGTCGGCCACCTGCTATTCTCCATGAATATATCATGGAGAATAGCACCTTTTATCTATATGAAGACAAGCAGGTGACACCAGCAGGCAAAGTTACAGGTCAGGTCGGTGGAGTAACAATGTTTGCAAGGTACTGTGTAGCAATAAAAACATCTGTAACTAAATAAAATCATACTGTGAAATATTTTAGGCACAACAATCCAAGCAATCTTAAAATGGTGGATCCCCTTCCTAACTTAAAAGTTACATGCACAGAAGTTTAAAAGTTCTACTATTATGAGCTTTAAGCCATGTTTTAGTGCTCTTACCCCATCAAAAACATACCCTATGTTCTGTTTGAGAAATCCCATCATTAGTCTATTCACATCTCCAAAGCTCAAAAGGCTCTGTCCCACCTTGTGATCTCATCTAGAGGTAGTTTTCAATTTAACAGCTACATTTTACCTTAAGTTCAGTAGAGATGAGCAATTCCAGCTCAAATGATTCTAGTGAATGTGTGTGGAGTTTAAAAACTCAGTGGTGCACTTCCTATATTACCACATAACATGACATGGTGGATATGCAGGATGTTTGTTTTAAACATGTGTGAATGAAACAATACACACTCAAGATTTGTCCGTCATCAGGAAATAACATTACAACATAGATCAGAAAATAGCGTAATGTGGCCCGTTAAATGATCTGAATGTGTTAGTAATCTGTCTGGAAAATGTGTTTTGTTAGACATCTTGCCAAGGGATGGTTACTATGGCCCCAAAATATGCATATCCAAGACCTCAACAGTGTTACCTCTCAGCACAAATTCCATCAAGGTTGCCATTTATTAGTCGAAGACCCTGTATGCCAAATTAAATAAGGAAATTCCTGTGTGCTAGGAAGCTGATAATGTAGCGTGGAGACTCCAAGGATAGATTCTTCTGCTTGTAAATGTATGACTAATGCAGACTTGCTTTGTTTGCCAGACCTGGATCAGTAACAGGCGAAGGAAGTATCGTCTGATGGGTATTGAGATCCCTCCTCCGAAAGGGGGGCCTGCAGTATTTACAACCTCGCCCCCAGGAAATGAGTCTCCCGTGGCCCTTAGCCCCGATGTGGACAGGCTCCAGACGCCGGATTTAACGGATGACACCAATGACGGGCTGTCTGAAGGTAAGGCAGAGTGATAATCGCAATGTATCAAGAGGTGAAAAACTAGCAATCGAAATGGCAAAAGTGACATTTACTGACTCCTAAAAATAGGTTAAGATGTGTAAATAATAAGTTTGATCTGACGTGTATGTTCTTTTTGTTGCTGTTATTTTTACTTTTGTATGTGGTGGGAGGGCATGGTGTCAGTTACATGTGCAGAATGTATGTATGAATTTCCTCCGGGATCAATAAAGTATTTATTTATCTCGTTTGATCTGATTCTGACTTTGATTATGAAGAAAAGTCAGAGAGCAATAAACGACATACATTTGTTAGACCTGATACATGTGTGCAATTATCAGGAAAAGGCCTCTAATATGACCTACACTATTATAATGTTTGGAGCAAGATCAAAGCCACTATTTAGACTGTTTTTTATGGTGTGTTTTCACTGCTCTGTTTGCTTCAGCACAGTCCAGGTGTTGGTTCAGGTGTAATACAAAGGCAGACTTTGCATGAAAGTCTATTTAGACTTAATTAAAGTATCATTTAAACTGTAAGATCATTGAGCCTAACTTGCAGCATGTGTTATACACTCACCTCTATATAACAGTTTACATATCTTTATAAGTAAACTAATGCTGATATCGTTTATTTTATATTTGATGCTTGTTAAAGGGTTTTTTTTTTTTCAGATGGCACTATCAGCTCCCATAACAGAGAAGGTGAAGATGACATTGACATGTCCACTGCTCCACTGACTAATAATGTGGTAGGTTACTTTATATTTCACACCTTCATAATGATGTATACTATAATTGTGTATCTACTTTGTTTCCTGTACAGAAAATAGAAGTCAGTGATGATGATGAGGATGTGAATGAAGATGGTGTCGATATGATAGCTTCAGACCTCGAGCAAATGCAAAGCCTGCTTGAATTTAAGGTTAAATATATTACACTTAACTATACATTGTAATGACAATGACTCTTATCATTTATTTTTAAAACTAATACAACTGTGTGTTTTTATTGTATGCTTGCATTATAGCATGAGGAAGTGCAGTTCCTTGAGAATGAGCTAGAGAACCAAAAACAAAGATACCAGGATCTTGCAAGCTTCACCAAAAGCCTGCTTATCGCTGTGAGAAACAAAGACCTGGACAGGCAACAGGTAAGTGAATGAGTGCAAAGTACAACAATCAATATATATGTATGGATAGGGGTGTCATGATATTGAATTTTAGTGTCACGTTTATTGTGAGGCAAACACAGTACAATTGAAGAATGATTCACGATTATTGACGTCAAGACCAGACAACAGTGAAAGCCTTAATTTTCTTTCATTATTGTTATCCATCATGTTACACTTTGTGGCCAGGTTTATGAAATCAAACTTTCTGAATGATGACCTTAATGTAACATAAACATCCAGATTAAAAAACATTTAACATGAATTGTACTTTTTTAGGTAAAGATTGAATGAACATTACTTAATTCTGCTTCTAAAATTGTCACTATTATTGTTATTTAGTTCACAGTTGCCCTAATAATCATAAAAATAAGCTCATAGTAATCACAAACATACAATGACCGTTTTTACATGTTTAACACGTTTTTAACTTTTTTGTTTTCTTTTAGGAACTCATAGATAGTCTACCTCCGTCTTCTGATCAGGACTGGGAGCTTGAAGAGTCTCCTGGTTCTCCTTCAGCTCAAGACTGCACTGAGCACAGGGGGTCCCCGGGGAGCAGTGGAGGGCTCTCACCACTGACCAATAAAGACTCCAAAAAGAAAGTGCACAAAGTTACTGAACCTTCTGCATCAGAGGGAAAAGACTGATTTATTGTGTAATACATAGACTTAGATGAGTTCACACGCTTCACATAGAAACAGGTGATCTGACAAATAAAAACGTGAAATACTCACTTCATGTCCTGTTGCCCTGTGGCTATGGATTTTAAAGGTGCATTGCTAATAGAGGGTCCGCCACAAGCTTTTCTCCATGGAGATGTTATTGCTTTGTCTGGAATGTTTCACAGTATGGCATTAAACCTTTCCATCATCATGGACACCAAACCAGGCAAAGTTACTGGTTGAATCTGTGGAGAGACCCCAGTTTTTCTAGATATTTTTGAGCTATAAAACCAGCTGTTATCAATTTAATGTAAGTTAGATCTGTTTAATGTTATACTGTGGAACATTCTAAGCAGAGCAGTGACATTTCCATAGAAACAAGGTGATGGACCCCAGTCAAAAAGTTACACAGTGCACCTTTAAGCATCACATAGACTGACGTTGCCTTTTTATTGTATAGTATTTGGGTTGCTCTAGGGTTGTCCAGACAGAACAATAAACACTCACCAAGTCATCCACACTTTATAATGCGTTAGATTCATGTTTCAGTATGCAAATGTTCACCATGAGTGTGTAACTTATCTGGTTGAGGGCCTATTGCTTGCTTGTCTTTATGGAAATGTGCCTAGAATGTCCCACAGTATAGCCATAATCTTAAGAATCTCCATGGAGACTTGCATGCCAAATTACAGGTTAGATTAGTGGAGAGGTAACCCCACTCACAGAAAAAAAATATGTTTTTAAGACATTCTTATAGGAATAAATAACACTTGTTGTTGAATAAATGTAAAACAAATTAGTTTTGACAATGGACAATTTAAACCAAAGCATTAACATCTCCATAGAGACAAGAAAGTTACACAGTGTACTTTTAATGTGTAGTTGCATCTTGCACTTCTCAGAACTGTATAAAGGATTGAGCTTAAGCCTCTTAGCCAGCCCTACTTTGAGCAGAGATGGACAGGCTTAAATCAAACAGTCGCTTTAAAGCATTGAAATTGCTCACTTGTATGAAAGGCTTAAGATGGCTAAGGATTTACTATATTTTTGCATTTGATTTTTCTTCTGCGTCAAGCCAAATTTCGTCAATCTCTGCTATTTCAGTGATCACCACTATTTCGGTGATGAGGAAACATCCGTCCCCCGGAACATGCTTACATGTCACGGCGGCACAGTGCAGCCCCCTCCTCTCATGCCCGCGCATCGGCTGCTCTCCTTTGGACGGGGGAAATCCTTAACTGAATTGCGTCATAAACACGTCAATAAACTCTCATTCACTGGCGATCAGGTACCACGGTAGCCGCCATATTCGCATCCATGGCAGGGCTGCGGAGCTTTAGGTGAGCGTCTATGGTCCAGTCATCAGCATCCGATGATATTACCCCCGCGACCCCCACATCACAGCCTCCCTCCGTGTGACCGCAGCAGTGCAGACTGCCTGTGATCATCAAAGCAGAAGAGCCGGATTTCTACGGGCAAGACATGCAACGTGGAGCGTGGGTCTAGGTGGACTTAATATGATGCCTTAGACTTTAGAACAAACCTGGGACAAGATGGAGGTAAACAGCGTTAGCAGTGAGGTGAGTTGTCATGTACGTGTCTTGCATGTTAATTTGTCTGGAGCTATTTTTGGCCAGTACTGTCCCGTTAAGTTAGCCTGGCCACGGCGGCTGGCTACGGCTTAAATCCGCGTCACGATCTGCAGCGCACCGTGATGCATGCTAACAAGCTAGCTTATGCTAACAGCTGGTAGGATGTTTATTTTTGTTGCACTTATAAGTTTTACGACACTAGTGGTCCTTCCCGAGTTTAATTGCAGCGCTTTAGTCCACAGGGACACCCGACTCTTGCTTTTATGCCACATACCCTAATTTTCATTTTTGTTTGTGTTACACTTATAAAAGGGAGTTGCTTCATGGTTAGCTTAGCCTTTGTAGCATTAGCAAATAGTTAGCCTGCTATCCCTGACAGCTTATTGACTTTAAACTTGAGTGAGACAAGTTTATATCAAAGCATCGTATCCAAGCATCAGGCCATTTAGCAAACTGTTTTCAGTGCCCATGGATTTCAGTTTTTCAACGAGCTGAAGAACTAAAAGCTAAACTATTTAAGTTGTCTGGTACAGCTTGCTGACTTGTACCTCCTGCAAATTTAGTTTTTCTGTCATAAGATCGGGATTAAAATAGCCCCTTTTAGCTGTTTACCCATTGAACACAAGGCTCTCACAAAAATAAATAACTCTCATTTCCATTACAAAAATCTTCTTATGAATGTACTTTGCAAGTGTGTTTACAGACTGTGTATACTGTGTAAGTTGTTTTAAACCACCTGTCAAATACAAATCAGTGCAAGAGACTTTCTCCTCACAGCAACACAGAGAAGGGGCTCGTTTGCTTTAACCTGGGCCTCAGGATGTGATGTAATGTTTAGCTTATTCAAACTCACATTTGTTTTTCATCTCTGGCATTCTTTCTCCTATCCCCAACTCCGACTGCTGACTACACCGGCTCTATATGATCCACAGATGAAAAAGCCAAAACTTTTACTCCTAATATAGGACTACACTTTGTAACTTTGCACTGTTATGCATTCTCTTTTAAGCTTCTGTAGTATATTGCTGTAGTATATTGCTGTAATATATTGCTGTAGTATTGATAGTCCATATAACTTGTGGTTGATTAATTTTAATAACTGTTTAGCTATTTGATCTTTTGAGATTGTTTACTTTAGTAGGCAGCATAGACTTGCCAAGGTAACAGATGCACCTAAGTAAATATCAGGCTTAACTTCTTAAATGAGAGTAGCAGCCTTGATGGACTTTGTTGAGAAAGTGGTGAACAAAATGGATTGTCTATAAGCCTGTAAGACAGACATCTTCTGATAAGACTGAAAACGACTCTCCTCTCCTACTTTGGCGATGTGTAGGCTGCTCTCTACAAACTGTGATGATGCATAGTAAGAGGTGGGAGTGAATATGTGTGAATTATGAGTTATGATTTTGACTTGACAGAAAATCAGTTTGTCTGTATGAATATTTCAATATTCATCTTATTTTATTTTATTAAACACTTAGCTTTATATTTGATTGTTTTCAGAGTCATAAAACGATGATTTTCTGCTATTAGGATTATTTGGATGAGTTGCCTTATGATTTCACTTATGACGATGCTGTTTACTCCTCTGTGTACAAAGTTGTTTTTTGTTAGATCTTCATTATTTTATGAGCTTTTTTGTGAGTCACCCATTTAGTCAATTAGTCAGTGCTTCATCTCTCCTACTGCTAACTATACAAATATAGAACTTGAAAACTTAGAACTTGAATACAACAGCAATAGACCATGATATTATACTATCAAACTACTGTTTCTCAGTGTTGTCTTCTGTCCTCCTTTTCAACCACACCTTAAAATCTGTGTAATGTACAGCATGCTCTTACCTTAAATACACAGTCATATAGATTGTTATACTGTGATGTGTAATGCAGTAAAAGTGTGGATGTGGCGGCATGCTTAGCCCGTTCTGAGCCTGTACGTGAGTGTATAGTGCGCGGTGTGGGCTTGCGTAGTGCTATGACTCATCCCCCTCTTCACAGACTTGATGGAATTCAACACACACATACACAAACACATTGGACTGAATCCATCAAGCAGCTACAGGAAAAAAAAAGATAAAACCTGGAGAGTGGGGTAGTTCTAGTACAACGTCTTGGATCAGGTTTTTCTTACAGGTTAGATATTTTTAGTTTGTTTGTCGTGTATTGACAGTTATATGTTGGGGTATTGACCTTGGTGATAATATGCAAAATTCTCATTATTGACTTAGATCAGTAGTCGGCAAAAATATGTGTGCAAACCATAGATTTTAGAAAGAAGAGAGTTAAAGGACCGTGACATCACCTGTAACACCCAGTCAAATGAAGCTCACAAGGCTAGTAGTTATAGGAGCAAATTTGGAGCGAAGAAGGAATAGGAAAAGGAATATATTTATGTATAAAATACTGAAATATAAACACCAGGATCATGTAGAGCAGGTTAGTAAGAACATTTAAAAACCAAAAGAACCAAAAGAGGGGTGACAATTTTTCAATGTAATTTAAATTGCAGACATGTCGATAGAGCTGGAATCAGTCTCATGAATATTTCCTATTTGGAATGCGATGGCTAAAGGGTTAGCTATGTCCATTTATATACAGTCTATAGTGCAATGTCATATTTTATGTTACATTATCAGTGTTTCTTATTAATAGAAGAGACTGTTGTATGTTGGCCCGCCATAGTCTAAAATTCTCCCCATAGTCTAGAAAGAACATGAACTAAGCATTGGCATAACATAATTTCACTTTGTTGCTCTTTGTATTGTAAATCACATTCACAATATTAACGTCACTTACTTACTTTTTAGACTGCTTAAATATGAAATACAGGCAATAAGTGGCATTTAAAGTACACACATTTTAAAATTATTAATCTAGAAGGCATTTCTGCAAGCATAGCCTGAGTGAAATCTGTGGGAAACATTGCATTATGATTAGGGCTGGCTCTTACAGTAAAAAAATAAATTAAAGGCTTTTTTTCTTCGTATTGATAGATTACAGCTGACTTTTAATCAGTGATGTTTAAACTATGGGAACGTTATTTTTCAAACATCTGAACTCCGCTCCAAACAAGATTCTTACTGACAGAGGATTGGCTGTGGTCCCATGCGTATTGACATTGGTTCTCAATTTGGTTAAAAGTTGAACACATTTCACAGCTGTATTTGTGACTCAGAAGGACAGTTGGCTATAATAAATGCACAAATACAGAATTATGACTTTATGCCTGTGTTTGAAAGTTTACACCTTAATATTTTTATCTGCTCTCATCTCTGCTTTTTTCTTGCTTTACAAAATTATTCTCTCACGTATTCTAATGTTGCAAATTGTCAACATTACAATTCCATTGTGGTGTAGCTATATTACCCACTTTGAATAGTTAGAAGTGCTCCCTGGAGTCTCTAAATCTTTTGAAATTATAATATAAGTGCAGAGATGTTCAAAAACCAAGCTATGAATGTGTCAGAGTCAAAGTAACTTGAAAGAAGCATTTGCCAATTTCCATGTAAACAGCACTTTGAGACCAATCGGACGCAGAATTGCTGAAGGACCAGGCTGGAGTTATTTCTCATGAGATTGAATGCTGACTGCAGCTCTTCACCCACAGCCAGTCAGACATGTTGTTTTTGCTCTGCCCGGGGATTAAGCTAGAATGCTAATAGTGAGGGGCTTTATAGGGGCGGGATGAGCGCCGGACAGCTGGACATGGCTTTAACTATAGACTCCATACTGTTTGACAACAAATAAGAGTGAGAATCGTAGGGAGCAGTGAAGAAGGCGCCTTGTTTTTTTGTACTGGTGACTCATCTAATAATCTGTTGATTTGCTTGTATCATACATGTGGGCGTGTGACAGCTGAGAGCACAGGGCTCCGTTAGTGGTGGATCTCGCTTTTACTGGAAAATGCTTACTTACTTAATGTTCGGATTAAAGTGAAACTGAATTCTGGCTCTGCGTCTGCACACAGGTCAATGGACATCAGATCATGGACGAGCCCATGGAGGAGGGAGAGTCTTTCACGCACTGTGTAAGTCAAGATTACTTTGTTAAGCAGATGTCTGTCAAGTCAGAATAGTATGTTTTACTCTATGATGGGTAAAGTAGCCAAAAATGAAGTTGGTAAGAGTACAGCTACATGAAAATAATTCCATTGAATAATAGTAATAAAGTTGTATTCCAAATAATTATCCATATAAAAGTAAGGTTGTATTTGGAAACTATTTAGACATAACATTTTTATTTGATTTTTGAGTCCATATAATTTCACAGAGAAAATGTTCAAGAGTTTCCAAATAGACCCATTAAGAACCTACAATATTTGAAACAATGCTCAAAAAGATTGAATATTATCAACATAAAGCTTCTATCATTGTTACTCTTCCCTCCATGAATAAGTCTCACAAAAATCATTGACTTGCACTTGTGGAAATGACAGTGCTCTTAATTAAAGGCACACTGCTTGTCTCCATGGAGATGTATTTGCTTTGTCTAAAATGTTACACAGTAAAGCATTAAACAACTATTCAGCTGTATAATATCTACATGTTATTCATTACAGGTCTTTTACTTGAAACAATACCTTGAAAACATACATTCTGACTGTTACTGGGGTTGCCTCTACACAGATGTCACCTGTAACTTGGCCTGGCCATGCCTCCATGGAGATACATATGTTTACTTTAGTAGAACTTTCAGCCAAAAGTGACAACATCTCCATAGGGACAAACAAGTGGTGGACCACTACCAGTAAAGTTACCCAGTGCACCTTTAAGTATGGTGTGATATACCTACACTAAGTAAAATTTATTCACAAAGTTATTCCAGTAGAACTGCCTATCTACTTTTGCAGGTACTCAACCTTATCCAATAATGAGTTATAATTTTGACTTGACAGAAAACTAATCTGGATCTTTTAAATACTCATAATATTTACTTTATTAACAGTTAGTTACTTTTTGACCTTACTTATAAACCCTGCTACTATGAGTAGCTGTAACTACCTACCTCTACATGTACCTAGGCCTGCTACAATAATAATAATAATGTATTGAAGCATGATATATATATATCCTTATAGAGAAATACTGCAATAAACAATAATACTGAAACTACTTCCTGCCACTAAGCAACACTAGGTAAGATCATTCCCGTAAACCAGTTTTCAAATAGACAGGATCATTAAAAGGTCTGAGCTGCAAAAAAAAAACAAAAAAACCTTAATTATTCTCAGCAGCTCAGATTTTAATTTCATATACTTTTATTTGGTAAGTGTATGACTCATTACAATCTAGGTACATTATATTCTGTTTGTGAAGTTCTATATAATGAATATATTTAGTTTTATTGTCATCAATCAAATCAAACTCTAAATAAGTCATTGACCAGGTGTAGCCAGAAACTAAAGCTTAGTTAAGCAGGTTGATGGACTTTCATCTACGAAATGAATACAACATGGACATTTGACTAGATTACCTCATTACATAGAAAAAACTCTTCACTATTGCAAAGAAATTGTACATGCGATAATTTTTGAGCGCCAAAATACAGTGCATTGTTCCAGGCTGCTTTTATATATATTGAATTTGATATAATAATTATTGAGAAACCTACATGTGTCTAACCTAATCATATTTGAATGTGGCTTGAATGTGGAATGTGTAGGATGAAGGTGCTTATAAGGAGATTCCTATCACCCATCATGTGAAAGAGGGCTGTGAAAAGGCTGATCCATCTCAGTTTGAACTTCTTAAAGTGCTTGGCCAAGGTTCATTTGGCAAGGTGAGAAAAGCTCTTTCTAAATCAAACTGTTTTATCTTTTTAAACGCTGGTATTGATGTCTCCTTTCTTCTGCAGGTGTTTCTTGTCCGGAAGATTATAGGTCCAGATGCTGGTCAATTATATGCAATGAAAGTTTTAAAAAAGGCATCATTGAAAGGTAGCACAGCTTTGTTTTGGCTTCATATTCTACTGTGAAGCTTTTTGTTTAACATTTTTCTTGTGTTTATCTCCTCAGTCAGGGATAGAGTTCGCACTAAAATGGAAAGAGACATTTTAGTGGAAGTCAATCATCCCTTCATCGTGAAGTTGCACTACGGTAAGACAAAAACAAACAGCTCATAACAATCTATAGTTTGTCAGAGAATTTCCCTAATAGAGAATTATATTTTGAACATTCAAATCTGTAAATGTTAAATTGCACTGTGTGCTCACATGTTTGAGCCACCATCTTAAAAGGTTGCTGGTTCATCCCCACTTTGAACAATGGATGCTGTTGCTGTGTCCTTGGGCAACACACTCACCTCGACTGAATGAGTTGGAGAGATCATTGGCACAGACTGGCAGCAACATTGCCATCAGTCAGTCAGACAGCTGTGGCTATTACAAATGACCACCCGCTATTGTGGGGCAGAATGATAAATGCAGTGTTCATGTTAAAGGCGCACTATGTACGTTTTTGGTAGGGGGTCCGTCACCTGAACCACAAGGGACATGACTTGGAAATGCTCTGTAGACCTTAAAGTAAACCAGTGGTAGTTCTTGTAGCAGAGGCAGTTCCAAACAAATCCAATAGGTCAGAGTTAAAGGTGCATTGTGTAACCTTTTGGATTGAGAATTCACCACCTTCTTTTTGCCATGCATTTGTTTGGAGTTAGACCGTGTGGCATTAAACTTATCCATCTTCCATTCATTCATTTATGGGTGTTTTTATTGCTCAAAGATGATGCACCTACACCTACATTAAGCGGGTCATCCTCTGCACAGATCTGTCAGATGTCGATATATTATATTTAACTCACTTGTAACTTATTTGTAAAATATATATCCACTAAATGAAGCAGTGTTTGCTTTTACTAGAGTTTTTATGACCGGATATGTCTTGTGACTCACTACAAGCCATTATGGTTGTAGTTTGTGTTTTAATGGGTGTAATGGGAGCTAATAACACAGGCAGCTTGGGCATAAAGTGGACAGCTAAGCATAAAGGGAAATTTATGACATATTGGCAGTGTTTAAGCATACAGTTAAGGAAGTATTTACTTTACAAAGTTTACTGGAAATTTATTTTTTAAACATTATTTTGCCACTTTTTTAGTTAACAGGCCATCTGACTGTATTTTCTTCAAGCAATTGGGCATTGCTTTGGCCCACTTCTTCCAACCAGGCCACAGTCCAACTGTGCAGTGCTTGGGCACGGTTCATTTGCGCCCTCACTGGACAAATGTACTGTGCTATAGGGGCTACCCGTGCTTGGGCACAGTTTGGTTGGGCTAGTATGAGTGCACCTCAGTCTCAGTTGTTGTTTATTTCCCTTTTTTACATATAAGCTACCATGTTTGTTTTTGATGCAAAAAGTGTAATAGAGGAAGTAGTCTAAGCAAAAAGTCTTTTCAAGTTTCAAAATTGGATACAGACCTTTTAATAAAACAAGATTCATGAGGTACAAAATGTCACTCCAGTCCCTTTATCACAGCTCACTTGGACCAGGCAGAAATATTAATCAAAGAAATCCCCTTTAGCATAACAGGAGGCAGCATAAAAGGGTCTATTGACTTTATTTTTACACCATGTTTTGTGCTGAATCCGGGTTTCCCCAAAAGCACTGTGAGCCATTATGTAAAAATTGCATGGAGTGTTTGACAGCTGTAATTTTGTTTAGCCTGTAAACACTATTGACCTACATGCGTCTGCTTTTAATCTCGCCATAAAAGTCCCGCCACTCAATCATAATAATATTAGTTCTCAGCTCAGATCCTTCTGTTTTTCTCAACAGCCTTTCAGACCGAAGGGAAACTATATCTAATACTGGACTTTCTCAGGGGAGGGGATGTATTCACTCGTTTATCCAAAGAGGTAAGAGGACGTTCTGTTTCTAACACCGTGTACCACTGTTTTCATTATGTTTTAAATCTTGTGTGAGTGGACTATGCATACACCTCAGTTTTAAATTAGCCCTGAGGTGTAAAGTGATAATCATGCTTTTCCACCATATTTTTACTTATTATTTAAAGGTCCCATATTACGCTATTTTCTGATCTATGTTAATATGTTTTTTCTTTTATTAAAAACATACATGGAGTTGTGTTTTACTTTCACCCACACATGTTTAACACACAAACCCTGCCTAATTAGTTGTGTTCTTCTCTCAAACTGAAAACACTCTAACTTCTGATGTAATGAGGAAAAAACAAGAAATGCTCCACTGTGTTTTTAATGTCCATACACCTTCACTAGAATCATTTGGATAATTTCAGACCTTCAATTTCCGATCTCTACTGAACAAAAGTTAAATGGTAGCTGTTCATTTTAAAACTACCACTACATGACCTCATAGAGAGCATTTTGAGCTTTGGAGATGTAGACTGACTAACAATACAGAATTATTTAAAACACATGTGAATGAATAAAAACACAACTCCAGCTATGTTTTCGATGAACTAACAACATTCTAACTTGCCTCAAAGCTCACATGAGTCAATTTTGCATAGGATAGGACATTTTAAAGATACACTATATCATTTTGGGTGGTGGTAGTCCATGCGGTTGCTACTTGACTTGTGTCCACAGAGATGTAATTGCTTTGCCTCAAACGCTCCACAGTATAGCATTAAACTCATCTATCTTTTATAACATACCAGTTAATTTTTCCTTTGATGGCAGCTGCTTATCTTCTTGGAGATAAATGCCATACAGTAGATCATTTGAGGCAAATGAATTATATCTGTATACACTCTGTTTCCTGCAGCATTACCTCCTCTATAACAGTTACACAGTGCTCCTAACTAAACATCCCTATTAAGCTGTCTTTTATTATTGCGTATTTTGGATTAATCATTTCTTAAAAACAGAATAGTATTTTGAGTTCCAAGTTTTTTATTGATTTTTTTAATTGAGTATACAGATCCAGTAACATTAGGGTTCAGTCTAATATTTAAATTACCAATAAGATCTTTTTATATTGTTAAATCCTGTTATTGAAGTAGTTCAGATTTAGTCACAGTTAAATATTTGTATTGGTTAAGTGTTGTTTAATTCTTAATTATTATTTTGACTAGTATTTTTTGTTGATGTTTTTTAAATTAATCCAATAAACTCATAACATTGCAATAAGGAAAAGCATGGATATAGGTTTTAATGGTACAGCAAGGTACAAGCAAAACTTGCAAATTCACGTCTCATTCTTAAAGAAATATGAACTGTCAAATCAGGCGTCACCTCTGTTCCCTTTAGTATTTTTTTAAATTGAAATCTCTTTTTATTCCCCGTCTTTCTATCGACAGTAGTAGCTTGTCAGATACAGGCCCAGATGAATCTCCTTAATACTCTTGGGAGCCAGAACAATGTGTGATTGTTCTACAGACAGACCTCTTGTTGAAGACATGCCTCACAACCAAAGCAACCGCTGCTGGCAATGTCAAGTCAACATCTTTAAGTTGTGAAAATGTTTTTGAAATGTTGTGACAAAGCTAATCCTTTGTTTTCTCCTTATATTACAGAAAATTGACTGAGCTTTTAGCCATGTTATAATGCTTTTACTTCATCAAAAATATATCCAGAGTTGTGTTTTGTTTCATTCACACATGTTTGATGAATCCTTTATTATTAGTTTGTCTACATCTCTAAAGCTCAAAAGGCTCTGTTCCACCTTGTGCTGTCATGTCATGAAGCAGTATTTTAAGTCAGCAGCTACTCTGTACCTTTACTACAGTAGAGATTGGCAGTTCCTAGTCTGAAATGATCCAAATGACTCAAGTGAAGGTGTATAGGGTCATAGTGGAGCATTTCCTGTATTACCACATGACATTACAAGGTGGAACAGAGTATTTTCCGTTTGAGAGAAGAACTTGTGTTAAACATGTGTGATTGAAACAAAACACAACTCCAGGTATGTTTCTGATCAATCTGTCACTCAGACATTATGGAGCCCTTTACAACACTCAAGGTGACCAAAGTGATCAAGATTAAAAACAACACAATATAAAAACATGCAAAACGTTAAACAATGACATAAAACAAATTGTGCAAAGTGTCACTACATTACCGAATGTTAAAAGGCAGTCTGAATAGATGAATTTTGAGCCTGGATTTGAACAAGCCAAAGCCTGTGATGATGTGCATATTGGAGTGCAGATTGTTCCAGAGACTGGCACTAGTGACAGAGAAAGCCCAGTGTTTAGTTTGGCTCTGGGGACTTGGGCTTGACCTTAAGGCCCTGTTTTGAACTGTGGACAGACAGGAGTTCAGCAAAACAAAATAAAATTTTAAAATCAATTCTAAAAGAAACTGGAAGCCAGTGGAGTAATAAAAGAACTGGGTGATGTGCTGACGTCTGGGAGTGTTGGTTAAAACGTGCTGCAGGGTTCTGCTCAAGTTGGAGGTGACTGAGGGTGGACTGGGACACACCCATATAAAGTGTGTTACAGTCATCTATTCTTGAGTTGATAAGAGTGTGAGCAGTCTTTTTGAGGTCAGTGCAACTTTAAAAAGGCTCAATTTGGACGATAACCTGCCAAAATCTGAAAACCAAGATGAGGAATAAGTATGAGGAAACAACATTATAACATAGATCAGAAAATAGTGTAATATGGGCCCTTTAAGTGATCGATAAAGCTGAAGTATTTGTGTGTATTGTTGTTGTGTTTTCCTCTTGTTTGGAGTTCAGAGAGTAAAATTGTCCAGTTTTTATCAGGTTATGTTTACAGAAGAAGATGTGAAATTCTACCTTGCAGAGCTGGCCCTGGCCCTCGACCACCTGCACAATTTGGGCATAGTTTACAGAGACCTCAAGCCAGAGAAGTATGACATGTTTTCCTTTGCACTGATAAAAACATCAGCTTTAAGTTTCCTGTCAGTGTCAGCTTTTACATTTGATATCACTAGGAATCACAAACCTCCAGATAAAATGTAAGATAAGAAATATTACTGCATGTTTCTTCTTATATTTAAACTTCTACGAATTGTACTCTACATTCAAATCATGTACAGTACAATACAAACAAATCAAGCTGAACATTACCATTTTGAGCCTGGATTTAAATATTATCAAAGGAGCGGCCTATTTCATGTGTTCAAATGTTTTTTGCTGCACTAAATGGAAACCAAATATTAAATGTATTATATTATTATTATTATTATCATTAGAATCAACCTTATCACACAAAGGTAACTGAAAAGAAAAACACAAGTGCACCCAGTAAAGTTTAGGATTCCTACATTCATGGGGAAACTGTAATGCCGCACTAACTTTATTGGTAAATCAATTAATTATGATTTTGTTTGTCTCTAAATTCTCGGTTTGTTCTTGTTGATTGATATTCCGTAGTTATTGGACTGAACACTGTGTTACTCATCACATACACATGTAAATCACAATATTACTTGACTCACTCCCCAGACTTTACACTGTATTGCTTCATTTGACATAAGCATTTATATGGTTGAGAATGGATGTATGTTTAAGCTATGGCAAGCAGTCCTCCAGTTTTACCAATACAGTCAGAAAAAATTAAAATAAAATCGATTAGAATGTATTTGCTTAAAACCAATGAATTGTAATTAATGAGGAAAATGGTGTAAACATCTGCTCTAAAAGTATGTGAAACTCTTTCCATACCAATGTGGTCAGTCCATATCTACAACCTTATATTTGTTTAACTTTCCTTTGTGTCTTCTTGATTTTTTTTCAGCATCTTACTTGATGAAGCTGGACATATAAAATTAACAGGTGTGTGTGCATTATTACATTATAACACATTTAAAACCGTGAATAAACTGATGTCTTCCTTTTTCTGTGTGCAGACTTTGGTTTGAGTAAAGAGTCAGTGGATGCTGATAAGAAGGCTTATTCTTTCTGTGGTACTGTGGAGTATATGGCCCCTGAGGTGGTCAACAGGAGAGGTCACACGCAGAGCGCAGACTGGTGGTCACTGGGAGTACTGATGGTAAAAACAACATATTGCTCTAGTTTTATTGGTTTATTGGCAAATTGGAAGACTGCAGCCTGAAATATCTCTATAACTTCAATCACATGTGTTGTAATCACTGGATCCCTGTGAAAATAATTATTTAAAGAGAGAAGACTTGTGGAATTAAATTCAAATCTAATTGTTTTGAATTTCTAATGATGAGTTTAGAGTCTTTTAACTGTAAGGTCTACAGCCAGTTCTTTAGCAGTAAACACATAGAACAGAGTTAAGAGTTTGGTGAAATTACTGACTATTTTTGAGTTTAAAGGTCCTATATTACACAAAATTGCCTCACATAAGCTTTAAGCCAAAACTAAATGTTTCCTCCCCAAAAAATATCTGGTTTTGAGTTTTGTTTTATCCACGCATGTTTGAGCAACCCTTTTATTATTAGCCTGTTTACATCTACCAAGCTCAAGATGCCCTTTTCCACCTTGTGATGTCATGAAGTGGTAGTTTTTAAGTTAACCATTACCGTTTACCTTTACTTTAGTTGAGATTAAAAAATTCCAGGGCTGAAATGATCCATTATTATTATACTCCAGGTACTTTCTCAACTGGTTTGCCTGTATTCAGCCTTATGTTTTATCATATGCACTTTTATGTATTTTAGAGAGTGTGTGTGTGTACGTGTGTGTGTG
>KN495484.1:0-14067 GCA_000787155.1 Scartelaos histophorus
CTACTGTTGCTCTGGACAGGACAGTTTTTAGAGCAATGTCATTTTACAACCTTTTCACAATAAGAGCCTATGCAGATGGTTTTATTTTGAAAGAGCCACAGGAAGTGTTTAGTTGTAATTAACAGAATTCAGACTAAATGTGCAGAGTTTGCGTGTTAAACGTGTGTGAATTAAACCAAAAAACATCTCCAGGACATAAATATATTATAAAATATATCAGAAAATAGCATAATATTGAAATAACTGAACTATTAAATACGTCACATTTTACACAGTCATATGTACATGTCATTTTTCGCCTTTAAATGTTGGAAATTCTTCTTCTACATCACAGGAGCCCCATTTTGTCAGGCACAAAGAACCTCCTAACACACAGCGATCCAGCGCTCTTTATCAGACCTGCACAAAGAGGAGAGAAAAGCTGTTTGTTTTTTTCACTTTGTTGTTTTTAGAATCCACACTTAACGCTCCTGCGGCAGCCCTTTAAACCCAGGCTTAGCCGCTATAGCTCCTCTAAGCTTCCTCTGCTCCAACCACACAAACTCTTGGCCATCGCGTCTCCCATCCACGTGTGACATCAGTAGAGTTGCCACGACACTTTCAAACTCAATTTTAATACTAAAGAATAGATGAAAGCTCAATCACTATGTTTTTTTCTTAGTTTTTTGTTTTTTCATGGTTTTTTTTCCAATATTTTGGGCTCATTTGGCTTATTTCACAGTTTGGTATTAAACCTTTCTATCGTCATGGAGACACCAGAACAAGTTACAGGTCAGATCTGCGGAGAGGCGACCACTCCCAGTCAGAATACATGTATTTTTGAGCAATAAAACCATCTGTAATTTAATAAATGTAAGGCAGAGCTGCTTAATGTCAGGTAAAGAGGAATGACATCGTCATAGAAACAAGCAGGTAACAGATCCTCCACCAGAAAAGTTACACAATGCACCTTTAAAGTTACTACTCGTCCACAAACATTTAGTATTTAGTATGAGTTGTAGTTATTGGTATATATTTTTGGAAATTTAAGGCTGATACGCTAAAATATCCACAAATCCAAATATCTGCCTGTTCTCTAGAACAGGCAGATATTTGGTCTGGTACTGATTCTGGTACAATTATGATATAAAAAAATATTCTTTATTTAGACAACAGGATATGTTTTTCAGCCTTAAAGCATTGTACAGTACTTTCTTTTATATTACTACGTGGCTTTATATTTGTGTAATCTCTGTGTCGACTTTTTTAGTATTGATTCCTGCTCAAATGTGTGTCTAGTTTGGATATTAACTTCAGTATCTTATTTTCGACAGTGGGATCAACTTCAAACCTCTTTCCTGACAAATGGTTGTATTTTTTAGCTCGCCACAGTTTCTATATTAGTGTAAATCCTGGCTGACCTTTTCACAGCTGTACAGTCAGATAAGCAGAAGTATTAGCTGGTGTTGACTGCGCATTGTGTTGCATTGTGGGATACGGCGAGCGTGGCTATTAGCGCCGCGGCACCGCTGAAGCAAGACACTTAATAAAGTGAGTGGAGCGGCCGGCAGGTGCGCACAAAGGCCCGGGGAGAGCGCGCAAGATTATGGTGTAATTTGATAATAGCTGGAAATTACAAGTGGATTTGGTAATGACGTTAATGGGAGGTGTTGAGGAGCGGGGACATTTGTGCGTTACGGTTGTGTCAGTGTACAAGTTTTCCCACAGTGCATCATAAAAACATGTGGGTAACTATGGCAACTATAGATGGATCAAAGGCATCATAAATAAGATCAATTTATATAAAGAAAACCTGCTGTTACCATGGATATTGGTGGCAAATCTTCCACAATATGGCATTAAACTTGTATGGATATAGATGTAATTGCAAAAAAACACATTCAGAAACATTACCGCCTCTCCACAGATCTGACCAGTAACTTGACCATGAAATGAGTTTAATTCGATGCTGTGGAAGATTCGAGGCAAAACAATTGTGACGTGCCTGAATATATTAGGGATATTAAGTATTACCAATCCAATACTGATATCGGGTATCAACAAAGATACTGAGAACTTGATAGTATAGTATTGGTACAGTATTAATATTGGTATTGAACATGAAAAATACTGGTATCAGCACAGATACTGAGAACTTGATAGTATTGATATTGGTACAGTACTGGTATAGTATTAGTACAGTATTAATATTGATATTGAACATGAAAAATACTCGTATCAGGTATCAGCACAGATATTGAGAACTTGATAGTATTGATATTGGTATAGTATAGTATTGGTATAGTATTAATATTGGTATTGAACATGAAAAATACTGGTATCAGCAGAGATACTGAGAACTTGATAGTATTGATATTGGTATAGTATAGTATTGGTATAGTATTAATATTGGTATTGAACATGAAAAATACTGGTATCAGCAGAGATACTGAGAACTTGATAGTATTGATATTGGTATAGTACTGATATTGGTATTGAACATGAAAAATACTGGTATCAGCACAGATATTGAGAACTTGGTGGATCAGAGCTCAGCCCAAACTTAACTTTATGCAAAAAAGACAATTTCCAAGTGGAATTTGGCTCAGAAAGTCTCATCATATTCGACCTTTTATTTACTTCAAGTTCTTGAACGTTTCTTGAAGGATAAATCAGAGTTACATCACACATTTGGATCAGTTTTGTCTTACTTTGTTTTCCGTAAAAGGACGTAAAAGCTTTGCACAAGTCCTGGCACATACCTAAATCTATACTATTGATATTGGTATTGAACATTGGTACATCCCCAGTTGATACAGTAATAGAAATAGACGCACAAACACCTACTTGTGTCATTTATAGCTAAAACGACCAATGTTTGAGCGATTGAAGAGTTAATGTGCAGTAACTGAGAGGTTTTTCTAGCGCAGACCCGCCCCGAACGCAGAATCATTAGACGTCTTCGTGGTAATTGTATCTATATCTCCTCACATGCACTTTTACTCTAAGCCCTGTGTAATCTCAGCAGGGCCTGTGTGGATTTCTGTACTCCCCCCTTCCTCCTTTTCCCTCCCCCTATCAGCATCTGCTCCTCTGTTCTGCTCGTCCTATTGCTACGGGGATCCAGAGCAGCCTGTGCGAAACCTACATCTCCGGGTGATACATGAAGCAGAAGCGGCGCGAATTTAACCTGCGGATGAGCTTTTACGTCAAGTTTCGCCGTACGTCGCCGCCGTTTCGCTTTTGTCGTCCACTTCTCTCGGGGGAGATTAGGAGAAAGGCCAATTTACTTCCTGGTTGGCGCTTTTCCAGTCTCTAATTGGCTTAAAGGGATCTAGAGGGATTTACCGGGGGCGGAGCCTGGGGCAAAGAAGCCTCGTTTTTCTGCAGGTTAAAGTGCAAAGTTTTGACCTAATGACAATAATGATGCGCGTTAGCACGACCTTTAACACTTTTAAAAGAGACGAGACGTTTCATGATTCAACTTCTTACCATTTTTTAGTATTTTGACTGATTTATGTTTGAGTAATCCTGCAATTTGAGGCTTAGGAAAAAGTTTTCACCAACTCCTTTTTGAAAAATTCAGGCTCTGAGTCGAACAAATAGGCTTCAGAAATGTTCAATGGCCTCTTTCAAAAATAAAACGGTAAATGAAATTCTGCGGCTCTCAGGATTTACATGGTCACACTTGGGAGGCGCCGATCTGATAGTGGTATTGGATATCGATACTGAAAGAATTCGCTGGATCGAATATCGACTTAAAAGACATAATTGGCTTTGAACTTTTATTTCGACAAAGCTGTTCTGCAGTTACTTAAGTCTTAGTTTTACACTCATGGTTGTTCAGTTACTCATATTCTTGTGCTATAAGTGGAGATGATGTTATTGCTGACAGAGCTCTGGCATTTCCCTGTCGCCTGTTTGTCCCGGTCACCTGTTTGTCCCTGTCATTTCGCCCCTGCCTCTGTGACTCGGTGACACGCTAAAGTGAGTCCCGATGAGTCCTGTTTGTACTGATACGGGAGCGCCTCAGCAGAAGGTCAATACAAAGTTGCTGGTAGCTGCCGGAGATGAGCGAAAAACCCAATTAGCGCCGATTTGTCCATTAAGCCCCGGGTCTTGTGCGCCGTGCATGTCCGAGCATGTCTGCAGGCATAAAGGATCATGGGTAATCAGACCGCCAGGACCATCATCTGTTTTGAATAATTACCGAGACATGTGGATGCACTTTGCACTTGTTCTAGTACAATTTTTAGAATAGAGCTCATAGGATTTTCAGTAGATCTTAGCATTATTGAAGTGTTTTCTGACTTTATACCAGCGGGTTTAATGATTCTTCCATCCGTCATATTGAACGATAAGTGGATTTATGATGACGCTCATCTTTGAGTCCTCCAAGACCTGAATATCTCCCACCTCCAGGGTTTTGAGGAGGTTGGATCACAGCTGAAACTCACTTTAAACCAACTTAAAAGTGCATTGTCTGCATGGAGGTGTTATCGCTTTGTCTAAAATGTTCCACAGTAGAGATTAAACCTATTGGTCTCCACGGAAACGACTAAAAGCTACATTACAGGTCAGATCTGTGGAGTTTGCATTTTTTGAGCATTAGAAACACCCGTAATGTTAGATAAATGTGTTTAATGTTATACCGAGGAACATTCTAGGCAAAGTAATAACATCTCCATGGAGACGAGCATTTTTTTTTTGTATTCTAGAAAAAAGGCAGATATTTGGATTTGGATATTTGGATTTTTTAGCGCATCAGCCTTAAATCTCCAAAAAAATATACCATTGACTACAGCTCATACTAAATACTAAATATTTGTGGTAAAAAACAAAAAAAGCTTGGGTTGAGTAGTAACTTTAAAGGTGCATTGTGTAACTTTATTGGTTTCTATGGAGATATCATTGCTCTGCCTGGAATATTCAACATTAACATCTGACATTAAACAGCTCTGCCTTATATTCATTAAATTACAGATGGTTTTATAGCTCAAAAATACATGTATTCTGACTGTGAGCGGTCGCCTCTCCGCAGATCTGACCTGTAACTTGTTCTGGTGTCTCCATGACGATACAAAGGTTTAATGCCAAACTGTGAAATAATCCAAATGAGCCCAAAATATTGAAAAAACCATGAAAAAACAAAGAACAAACAAAGAAAAAAAGCATAGTGATCGATCTTTAATCTATTCTTTAGTATTGAAATTGAGTTTGAAAGTATCGTGACAAATCTACTGACGTCACACGTGGATGGGAGACGTTTTAATGCGTGGCCTTAGCTTTTTTTGCTCATATTTTGTATTTGGTGTCATTAGTAGCCGTTTTACGCGTCATACTGCCCAAGAAAGTTGAAAGAAACGTACCACTGAAGTAAACAGCCCTAATTTCCCTCTATCCACATTTTTACTTTGAAGCTCCCAAACCAATTATAACATTTCCAATAAACTGCTGTTAACACATTTCTCAATAAAACCCACATTCCAAAGGCGTATTCTTCGTTTTTTGCGACTCCTCCTTGTCCCTCCGGGGCCGCCGTAGCCGCTGTACTAAATGACGTGCGAAAAAGAAGCGAGTTTTGAGCGACTTTGAAAGCGCCCGGGGTGTGTCTGGAGATAAACGCCGCCCAGGCAACTAAAACCCAACCTGGAGACATAAAACAAAACAAAAAAAGCCTCGCTCTATCACCGCTCGTATCTCAAACGTGGACTGAAAGCTGTCGCCGTCCTCATCGTCTCCGGGCTGTTCAAACTCTCCTTCTGCTGTAAAAAACGCTGTCGTCTTCGGAGCTTTTCCAAGGTTCTTTGTCTAATAACGTAGTTTTATAGACAATGTGATTACAGCGCAAGTAAACAGCGAGGACAGAAGACGGAGATGTGACAGTAACGTTAGAATGCGTCAATAGGAAGCACATAATGAGTAAAATAAGTTAAGTTACATTGAAGTATTTAAAGGGCTCGTATCCTGCTATTTACTGAGATGTTTCCTCATCGAAAACGTAGCCAGAGGTGAGTTTTGTTTCATTCACACAAACCCTCAGGTCAGGACGGTCAGGATGAAGTAGTTAAATAAAGACAAAGAGTTGAGTAAAACACAAAAAAAGCAACTACTAGATCATCGAGTCACAATAAAAAAGCAAACAGAAAGAGTGGATCCCACGTTTTCTTGAAATTTTTCAGCGATCATACTTTTTCCACGCTGATAAAATATAGAATGTGTCTAATCCAGGCGGGAGCTGTGGGTGGAACAGGAGATTTCCATTTAACAAGAATAAGTCCGTCCATGGGAATGGATCTCTTCTTGTGGTTCTCCTTGAGGTTTCTTGTGGTTTTCCTTGAGGTTTTTTTTTTTTTTTTAGTTTTTCCTTGCCGATGAAGGAGGGTCTAAGAACAGGAGAATAAATGCTTTTTTTGCCGTTGTCTACCCGATTTTTGCCAATATCTGAATCCATATTTTAAATCCACCCAGTATCACCACTATTAAAACCCGTATATCCTCAACTTTATCAACTAATCTTATCAACTTATTCATCGTCCTGGCCATCTATGCCTGTCCCTCCATGGGGGTGGATCTCTCCTTCACTGTGGTTCTCCTCGAGGTTTCTCGGTTTTTTTCTAATGGGTTTTTTTCGAGTTTTTCCTTGCTGATGAAGGAGGGTCTAAGGACGGGAGATGCTTCGACAATTATCCATTTTCTGCTTCTTGTTGGACATTCTGTATTTTTGAATTATTATTACTATTTTTCTTATTCTGCTTCATTCTCTGACATCTCTGTTTGCTAATTTAACAATTTTGTGAAGCCCGCCGAGATAACTGTTGTTGAATTGAATTGAATTGAAAGCGTAACAAATGCAATGATTTTTTTTTTTTTTTGATACTTTGGCATAGAAAGTTCAAATATGTCACCAAACAAAGCAGTAATTACAAAAAAGACCAATTTGTGACTTAATGATAATAATACATTGGTCCACAAATTCAACATAGACGGACACAACCATAACATATGAACATAAGTTGCTGGAAACTGAAGTTTGGATCAATGTCGGCATGAAACTTTACTAATCTAACCTTAGTAAAATGAAAACGATGGAGTATTTTACACAGTATTAGCCCACGTCTCGCTGAAATAGAAGACTCTTTTTAACATTGCTCGTAAAACTTTATCAGAAATATATATACATCTGAAACAAAACACAACTCCAGGTCTGTTTCTGACGAGGAAACATTATAACATGGCTTAAAACTCATAAGAGTCCATTTTGCGTCATGTCGGACCTTTAAAACGCTTTGAACTCATATATGGTGGATTCTTCAAGAGAGCATTGCGGGTTTAAAAAGCGGCTTTGTAAAATATGTTTATTAATTCACGAGTGGTTCCCATATCACAAGAATATGCAACCAGGGCCGATTCTTATGCATAAAACACTAATGGCCTGTTGATTACTTGAAAAAGCCTAACCTTGGGCTCTAAGATGAGTTTTCAAACACCTCCTCTTCCCGAGCTATTTCAGAGAGCGCCGTTCCACATCTTTATTGCAGAGCTTATTCGCGCTGTCATATCAATCTGGGCTTTTGGCAGATTATAAAAAGACCACGTGACTTGAAATACATGTAAATATTAATCAAAATACGAGATGTAATCAAGAAAATTGCATTCATTGACTTGATTCACTTGATTTCACTGGAACTTAAGGCATAATCGACTCTTTTTGTCGTGCTATAATACTGTTAGATGATCAAAAACATACCTGGAGTTGGGTTTTTTTCATTCACACATTTGAGTAAACCTTTATTATCAGTCTTCAGCCCTCAGAATGCACCTTGTGATGTCACGTAGTGTTAGTTTTCAGATTAACAGTTGCGTTTTGTCTTTTGTTCGGTAGAGATTGGTCATTCCAAATGATTCTACTGAAGGTGAATGGAGTTTAAAAACATAGTGGAGCACTTCCTGCATTTCCACATCACATCACAAGGAGAACTGGAGGCAAATAACATGATAACATAGCACAGAGTGAATACAAATACTAATACTTGATTTCATTGGAACTTAAACACTTAAAAGTAGAGTTATGTATTATTTGCAGCGTTACCATGGCAACAGTCATCTTCCCTTTTCATCTGTAAGTTTCTGCTTAGTTTTATGCATTTGATCTAAATATACCATAAAGGCCATGTACATATAGATGCTTGACCTTATCCCGGAGTCTGAGGGGAGGACGCAGAATCTCCTTTTTCATTTCACATTTGCACATTTAATCTTATATGAAAAATAATGACGTGTTTTGTAACCTTCCGTATATATGGCCGTTCTAAAGATACCGGTGCTCCAAGTAAAGATTATAAACTAAATGAACTTCAAGTTGCACTTTGTCCCCTGCTTGTCCCTGGAGAGTCGCTATTGCTTTGCCTGCAATGTTCCACCTATGACATTTAGCTTAGTTATCAATCTCCATGGAGACGGGCAAGTGACAGCAGTTTCAGCTCGTCTGACCTTCTGGGATAAGAAGATCCGGCTTTTTCGATACCAATATTGATACTATGACTTTAAGTATCTACCAATATCAATATTAACTAATACTAGTGGAGGGGCTGAAAATGGATAAATATTTCTCAACTTATTATAAAAATTTGATCAGATTGTGTTATTTATCCAGCAAATATCTACAGATCAGATTTGCATGAATCAAGTTTCAAACATTTTGGGAGATCCTGGGCCAAAATCAGCCTCTACAGAGTCTTATTATACCCAGTAAAAGGTGCAATCTGCCAATCTGAATATGAGCTGAACTTCTGCTATGGAGCCAACACCTGATCCAGTAAATGTTCAGCACCAGCAGTAGAGCTGTGTTGAAAAAATCGATTTTCCGATTCTGAATCGATTTGCATATTAAATTCTCAATATCGATTCGCGTGTCCAAAAATCGATTATTAAATATATATAAATACAATAATTTTTTAGTAGCCTATTCCCCCGGTAAACTTTTCTCTAAGTGGCGTCCATGGTATTCACGTTGTGTCACACTCGCACCATAGACTCTGCTGCTCTCGCCATCGTGACAGACAACGGCGCTAATATGGTGCGTGCGGATCATGGGTCTAACTCACGTCGGCTGCTTTGCCCATAGAATCAACCTCGCTTCACAAGCCGGTCTCAAACTCCCGAATATTGCACATCTGCTTGGGAGAGTGAGGCACATAGCGAAGTGTTTGCATCGCAGTACTACAGCCACTCTCACAGCCATCAGGAACTACCAATACTTGCATCATTTGCTGTTAAATGTCAATCTAATGCTAGTTTTAACATGTTGTATGTAAAACAGGTTTAGGTTAAAAATAATGTTTTTAAGAACACTAACCAGAATTGAGATTGGATTGGATCACATTGAATCGAATCGGGATAATCGATCCTTAATCTTAAGAATTGGAATCGAATCGATTCTTGAGATTTGAATCGATACCCAGCCCTAACCAGCATCAGTATCAGCGCGTCCTAAATGTAAAATATAAACGCCTAATGCTACACTGTTACACACTGCAGGCAAAGCGACATCATCTCTGTCAATGCACTGGCCACTTTCCATTATTCTCCAATGACATATATCAAAATTCAAGCTGAGCTATTCACAAATGTTGCTGACTGGCAATAGCCTCATCAACAGCCCTGCAAAGCAATATGTGTCCACCAAGCATGTTTAAAGCTCCTGTATTACACACAACTGACTCTTGTGAGCTTTAAATCATTTCATAATGTTTCCTTTTTAGAAACATTAGTGGAGCTCGTCGTGTTTGATTGACAAATGCTTGAATAATCCTGTATTATTAGTCTGTCTGTATCTCCAAAATGCTCCTTGTGATGCTAAATATGCAGGATTTGTGCGTTAAACATGTGTGAATGAGTCAAAACAAAACACAACTCCAGTTTGTGCTGAGGAAACAACATTATAACGCACCGTAGATAGTGTCATACGGCCCTTTCATCATTTCTCTGTCAGCGATTTCCTTGACATTTCCTTCTCATACGTATGTAGTTGCATGTTAGCTTTACTTTATGTGCACAGACCCCCAGCCCCGCGGAGGCGCTGACGTCACGTGACATTCAGCGCTAACGCATGAAGTCCAATATGATATGCTAATCACGCCTCAATTGTCTTGAATTAAACATATTAGCGAGAAGGGCACGGCGGGCGGAGCAGGTTCTTTGTCTTCTGCTGCCGTTTTGACCATCAAAATCTGTCAAATCTAATACAACTACGAGCCGGTGGGGGATGAAGTACTCGGTTTTGATACTTAAGTAAAAGTGTCGATACTGGGGCAAAAGATTACTCAAGTAAAAGTAAAAGTGTCACATGAAAAAATCTGCACTGTGTCACTTTTCTGCTTGTCTCCATGGCGATATTGCTGTTGACTTTAATATAATACACTTAGTAATCACCATGGAGACGGGTTAATGGTCAGATCTATGGAGAAGCGAGCCTGCACATGGTAAGAAATCATGTTTTTACAGTCGTTTTTTTTAAGGGAGATGTGTTTAATGCTCTACTGTAGTACTTTCCAGGCAAAGAAATACTGTAGTATCTCCATGGAGACAAACAAGTAGCAAACCCGCAGCCTCAGAAGTTACATAGTGCAGCTTTTAAATTAAAGTACTTGATTAAAAATGTACTTCAAGAGTTAAAAGTAAAAGCATTGCAGAGATTTTATGAAGACTCAAAGCAAGAAATGTTGCGATTTCGATAAAGAATTTCGCAGATTTTAAGTCGTTCAATTGATTTTTTTTTCTTTTTTCTCGCTGTTTTGTGTTTGGTTTGCTCAAAGTCGAGATGTCAACTCAAATTAAATGCGCTAAAAATAAGCCTCAGCCATTTCAGCGTGCGTCAAAGCATAAAAAAGTAGTTTTTACTTGTCAGTTCAGATCTAAAATGTAGTTTAGTGGAAAGTATAGATACCTCAGACTTTTCTATGTATTTTCTATGATTTTCTATGTATTTTTGAACTGAATACATGTATTTTTGAGCTGTTTAATGTCACAAGGAATGACGTATCCATAGAAACAGGCAAGTGACAGTTCCTCCGCCAGAAAAGTTACACAAATCACCTTTAATTGGCCTTTTACTTTTGTGTTTTGCTGCCTTCCACCGGCGAGGATGCAAATTCATCAGCGTTTTCTTATCCCAACTGACTCGTGCATGTAGCGAGCGCTAAAATATTCCCCTTCATACATCCCTAGATTTCACAGTGACGTGTCGGGATCTTGGTGGAATTCCAGATCAGACTCTGGCGCGATCCGTTCCAGTTGGCAGACGAGGATTTGGCCAGCTGCATATATTCCCCTTAAGTCCTATTTCTTCAGTCTTTTTGAGCCTGCGCTGGGTTTGAATCCGTGTGCCAAAATGATCGGCTGGTACAGTTTTCTTAGAGCGTCGAGATTCAGAATTGTGCGGCGAAACTTGTTTTATTAGACTTAGACTTACACAAAACTTTATTGATCCACGAGGGAAATTATTTGGACACAGCGGCTCAAACATCGCAATGTATTATAATAAGAAACTGCCAGAATATTAATGGTAATAAGAATCAAAATATGTCGCAAAAATAGAGAAACTAGTGTCAAATACGGCATAATTATTGAAATGTATATGCAGTAATAAGAGAAGTACTCAGTTTCATTACTTAAATAAAAGTACACATACCAGAGCAAAGAAATACTCAAGTAAAAGTGACAAAGCAAAGTATAAAGTACTATAATATATACTTTGATTTAAAAGCTAGTATTTTGTTAAGTATTTTGCACAGATGTGTGATCTAATAAAACTAATTTTGTTTATCAGCAACAATGGAATTCATAGTTTTTTTTCCCCCAAACTGATTTTATTTGTATATTTTTGTTTGCTCAAATTATATATGTGTTAAAAATAATCCATCAGAGAATAATAAAAAATACTTTTACTTTTTAGTCCTGATTAAATATGTAGCAGAGTAGAAACATGCCTCAAATGTGGTAAAATAAAATAAAGTATCCGCTTATCCACAGATACCTAAAATGTATACTTCAGTACAGTACTTTATTATGTGAAAAATCCCTCAGTCGTCCAGGTAGAATCCATGGCAAAACGACAAAAGTACTTTATTACTTTTACTTTGTTACGTTCCACCACTTTGTATGTATCTATGTAAAAATAAAATACAGAAATACAGTAATACAAAATGTATCTCATAAGAAGTAGATAAGGAAATGATTGATTGATGCTTGTCTATTACATAAGGGCGAGTTGTTTGGAAGCCGATACCTGATCAGTCCATTTCTCAGTATCAGTACCTTTATCCGATACCAGTATTAGATCAGAGCATCCTTAATTATATCCTGTGATAACCAACTTAACGCCGTCTTTGGTACAGTAATGCAATTTCCCTATGTCAGCTTTCCAGGAGGCGATGAAAACAAGAGTCCAGAAGTCCAGATGCAACTTAATATATTTATTTGGGAACCCCTGGGGACTGTCCACTTTACATCTCTCCAGCCCCCTGCAGTATTCACCCATTTAAACTATCATTTTGGCCGACGTCCGCTTTAGACGTCCACTTTCTTTAAATGACTTGGATTCCACGTTTGGTTTGGTTTACACCTTGAAAATAACATGAACACCCCAGTCTTTAAACCGTACATATATGCAGACTATTTGTTTAGGAACGCACAGAAATCATGCAAACTCTTCCAAATAACACACAGATTATAAAGATATCATTCCCACAATTGATTATTAAGAGATTATTCCCACACCTACCGCCAGAATAGACGTTTCCTCTGTCGTATGTGTGGTGTGGCGTTCAATGACCCACTGAAGCAGCTAATACACCCAGGTTAAAGTTCAATTTATTGTCTCCGTGAGGAAATTTGTTACACTATAATCCAAAAGACATTGAACTTTGGCCTATTGTCCGTCCAAGTGTGTCTGTTTTATTCTACATATAGTTTTCAAGTGTTTTATTATATTCTGATTAGTGCGGCCAATAAGGAAGTAGGAAGATCACTGCATTAGCCCGGCGCCGTCGCTAACAGAAGCGCCCTAATCGTCCTTGCAGTTGACTCGTCATCCCTATCTCCTTGTCACTTCCAGCCCGCCGAGCGTCTCCCCTCTCCTCTCCATCACTTCCTCTCATCTCGCCATAATGACCCGATCTGATTGGATTTGGTCTCCCGATTCCCCCCCGCGCTTAATGTCCGTGACTGTTGCCGTGGCAGCCGGGGCGCCATAACAACCACAAACACGACCGACGCCACCGTGAAAAGGTTGAGGATATCGACGGATCAATCGTCGCGGGTCTTTTTTGCTTGCGGTTTCGGCGCGCTCCATTACGGCGCCTGTTGGGGAGTTGGGACCGGCGGCCATTTTGGATCTGACGTTTGAGGAGGAGGACGACGGCGTTTTCAAATTCTTATACGGGCGACATTCATGACATTTAGCTGCTAATTATCTATTCATTTGAGTCTGATGGTAGATTAGACAATGCAAAGGTTACTCAAGTGTATTAGCGCCGAGGCTGTAAACATAGCATATAGCTTTAGTTAGCGGTGGATGAAGTACAGGCACGAGCGGGAAAGGATTACTGAAGGAAAAGTAAAATACAGCATAAAAAATGAAGTCAAATATACAATAAGTAAAAAGGTAAAATATAGAGTAAGTAAAATAAAGTAAAAATATAAGTAAAACACAAATATTTAATGACTTATGTATACTATTGGCTAAAAGATTGATCGCAATATGTTGGAAAGATGCTAATAAACCAAGTATAGGAAGGTGCTTGTCTGAATTATCCACAACTCTGCCCTTGGAAAAAATTACTTATACAATAAAACCAAAGCAAAAGACCTTTAAAAAAATTTGGGATCCCTTCATAAAATATAAAGCAATGACAGATTTGACAAAGATCATGGAAAATGTTTAAAACCATTTTTGACTCTCTGCTATATTGAATATATAAAAACACTGTATTTGTCTTTGATGAACAAGCATAAATTATTGTCCCCAATTTGATTTTGTACATCCAGGTATTATGGTTATTTTTTTTTTAATGTTTATAATATAGA
>KN495487.1:0-22013 GCA_000787155.1 Scartelaos histophorus
TATATTAATGGGCCTGTGTGGCATTTATTTCTTTATTTTATTTTCCTGATGGACATTGGGAGTTTGCCGGTGGCGTTGGCTCTGACGTCACTTTAGTGGAGTTGTTCTCGGTGGATGAAAATCGCGTTAATCCAAACGGGAGAAGAGGCGCTAACGGGCGGGAACACTCCTCTCACCGGGAGCATCCCTCATCCAGCCAACAACTTTGACATTAACCAGAATTATCGACCTTCAGAAGAGGGAATATACAGACTTACACCGGCTCAGTAAGTGACTCTGTGGTTTTTGTCTTTTCACCTGTTTTAATGTGCGGGGTTTGGCGCTGTAATTAACGCTAATGTGGTGACACTGATACTGGCTACGTTCTATGCACAGCGAGCTAGCATACTTTTATTTATTTTTTCTTAAATTTCATGTAAGAAAAGAAAAAAAATCAGGTTTGTTTTCGCCAACATTTAACGTTAAAGTTATCATGTCAGATTATTTGGAAATGCTGCTGTAAAGATTTGTTCTCAGGTGACACTTTGAAACACGTGGTTCTGGCAAAGAATTTTAGCTAATTTTGTTTTATCACCTTTTCCTGGTAATGGGCAGGTGCATATTGATTCTAATAATGTAAAAAAGTCAAATAAATAAAAGACAAAGTACAGAATACCTTCTTGACATCTTTCTCTGCAGCACAATACTTAACCCTGGTGATGGTCCAAATTAGTTTCAGCCTGTCGATTGTGCAGCTGTTGCGAACTTGTTAGCTGAATTCCTATTAAAGCTGCACTGTGTAACTTTTATCCAGTTTTGCCACCTTGTTTCCTTAGAGATGGTATTGCTTCGTAGTATGGCATTATTTATCTTTTGATTGATTACATTATAGTCCCTATTGCTCAAAAATACATGGAAAACATGCATTCTTATTCTTCTTGTAAAGTCACCTCTCCACAGATCTGACCTGTAACTGGGCTGGATATCACCTGGTTGTCTCCATAGAGATTGCTTTGCTTTACCCTGAGTGCTTCATACTATGGCATTATTTATCTTGCATTAATCACATTATAGACAATACATTGAAAAGCATGCATTCCTATTACAAGTGGGTCACTTCTCCACAGATCTGACCTGTAACTGGGCTAGATATTAACACCTGCTTGTCTTCATGGAGATTGTTAAGTTTATTGCCATACTAAAAAGCAAGTGGAGTAACCTTCACCAGGGAAGTTACACAGAGAGCACACTCTAAATGTGCTAATAAAAAAATAAATAAATGTGTGATTATGCATGCGTGTACCAGTGAATCAAAACACAGGTAGAAGGTCACTGTATTGTGCCTCATTTTTATTCACAGCACATGCCCTTGAGAGCTTTGGAGAACAGCATGGAACCAGTGCGTACAAAGCTTTTAATGATGTGAGCTTCAAGAAATCAAAGAATGAGGGGGTGGTATTTACATGCTAAGATTTCCAGCCGTAAGACTCTATGTACTTCACACTGGCTGCACAATGTCATTGTTCTACTCCTGGGCCTATTAAATGTCCACTACGTAACTTCTTTGGTGAAGTTGTGACCACCTGGAGATATTTCTGCTTTTTCTGAGATGTTACACAGTATACCTTTAAATGCCTCTCCATGGAGATGAGCAGATATTGATCCAGGAGCAGTATATATTAAGTAAATAGATGCCTGTAATTGAAGATAACTAGTTTTGACAAAACCACCGTGTGTGATTGTCAGCCATTCTTGCCACCAAATAACTTCTATATTGATATTGTTTGCCTGTCAGTCAGATAGTAATAACTTATGGGTTTACTGTGTAACTGTTGTGCTGGGTCTTCTACCTATTTTTCTTGCGTCTATTTAATAATGAGTATTTTCATTGTCCCAAAGGAACTTGCCATTTTGGCATTTATAGCTCATATCCTTTTGAAATACATAATTCTAATAAATAAATGTATTGTAAATACAATGTATTAATATTGTGGAACATTCCAGACAAAGCAATAAGCTCTCCATGGAGGCAAACAAGATGTAGTAGTAGTAATAATAATAATAATAATAATAATAATAATAATAATAATAATAAATCTTTATTTATAAAGCACTTTTAAAAATAAGATACCTACATCAGGGCAGCTTTAAACATTAAATAATCATATAATCAATCAATAATCATATACACACCAGATATGTGTACATTACACAAAAACAAAAAAGAGCAAATTAATCTTAGTTACAATTGTACAAAGTTGAGTTATAACCATCCATAACAAAAAATTAACTAACTTGTTTGTTCATTGTGTCCATCGTACATAATTTAATGTTTAATATTTACCAAAGAAACCTCATAATATTCCCTTCTTCTCTTCCACCTTTTGCTCAGGTCCGCCTCATTAATCAGAGATGTGGAACGCCTGCTGAGGGGCTGAGCAGGTTCATCAGTTTGGCGTCGTGTGCGCGGTAAGCAACAGTGTGGAAGCTCTTAAATAAATGTGTGTGCTTCATATGCAGGAGCTGAAGGTTAATGCTGTATAATGCACTGTGCCCTCTCTGTGCTGATTGATGTCTGCGAGCACATGAGCCCTGTTGGGGGGGGTCTGTTTGTAGGTCAGCGGTGACACTTGAGGACCCTGTGTGCCTTGGCAGAGGTCGTTATATTAATGTCAGGGAGAAGATTCCTTGCTCATGTGTACAGTCTGGTCGTTTGTAGTTGAGTGGTTTAAATGAATGTGTAATGACTAAACAGCAATTTGTTACTGGCAGTGATATATTGTAGTTTGCTCAAATTTTGTTATTTGGCATTTTAGTTAATAGTGGAAAATCGGTGCAAGTTTGGACTTCCAATTAGAGGTATATCTATATATCAGTTGGTTGATATATAGGGCAGATACATATTCAGATTTTTTTGTGTATTATATCGGTATTTAAATCTCCAAGACAGGATGTTTTGTTTTTTTTTGCTTTGGCCAACATTCTGCCTAAAAATATCCACAAAGCTTGACTTGAAAACTGAGTGAACAAAAAAGCTGGATGAGTTTGTAGTAAATTTAAATTTGATTACTCTGAGAACATTTTTAAAAATCAGCCCCGCATATAATTCTGAACAATTGGTATCAGCATTGGTCATGAAAAAAACCTTATCAATCGATGTCTAGTTCCAGTCATAAGTTTTGGTCCAAACTGTTCCAAATTGAAAATTTTACCATGTATTTCAGGCAAATGATTCCTTTCTGATTTTAAGGATTTCCTGCGGACTTTTCCCATTCAAAAGATTTAATATCCTATCAACAGAGGAACGAGCCAAATCATCCAAATCAGGAGGGATTTCTCATGTCTGAAAAGCATGTATAGCAAATGGTGCAACGTTGAAAATAACATTATTGGGGTCAGGTCAACTTTATTTATGAAACGCAGTTAAAAACAACCACAGCTGCCCAAAGTGATGTACAAAGGCAATATCAAACTTGAACTCAAAGTACATTTGTTTGTCCTGTTTGAAAAGCCACTGCAGGTCAGAGTGTGTCTTTGCTTCAGAACTGATTGACCCGCTGTTTGAATAGCCCTATTATGTATGTAAATAGAAACCTAAATGCTGTCTTTTTTGCACTCTGTTAGGTGTACACATGCCATTTCGTTGTATTTCACTGGTAGTGTGATTTTTCTTGTATAATGTCAGGTTAAAGACAGCAGTGGGAGTGCTCATTATCTCGTGGACAGATGCGTTCACAGTACGACATGACTCATACGGTCTGTAAAGTGACCTCTGTCTTGCATTTTATCTGTACACTGGTATTGCTTTTATTTTTGCTAAAAACGGTAGCGATGTAGCAATGTCAACATCAAGAAATATCATACTTTTACATTTATATTGATTCTAATCTCATTTTAAAGATGCACCATGGAACTTTTTGGTTGTTTTTCTGCATATGTCATTAGCTTTAATATTCCACAGTATGACATTAAACAGAACTGCCTTATATTTACTCATTTACGGGTCGTTTTATAGCTCAAAATACCTAGAACAGCGGGTATTGTGACTGAGTTTTTGCCTCTCCACAGATCTGACTTATACCTTGGTCTGGTTTAGTCTCTATGAAGATAGAAAAGCATTTGATGGACCTTCTACCAGAAAAATTACACAGTGTAGCACTTCTTAAAATAACTTTCTATTGATCTCCAAACTTTAAAATAATAAAGCAACAACTTAGCTGCAGTTTCTTAGTAAATAGACCCTGTCCTAACCAGGGCACTTCATTTGAATGCATTATTTAGTTTTGGGATTAGAGTTTTCCAATTAACTTGAGTTTTGAGCCCTCCTTTATAAAATGAGTTTGTGCTGCTTTACACTTTGCTCTCAATTTGTGTACATCTAATGAGTTTTTGTGTCTCTGGGAATTAGTGTCAAACCGTCAGAACATATTTAAATCTCTCGGGGAGGACAGCAAACTTTTTAGACCACAGGGTATTTGAATGGAAATTGGGTGTCAGTAATTGGGTACAGACTGCAGCGCCCATCACTTAGACATGGTTTAGTTTTAAGACCTAAGTAACAAGTAACAGCCTTTTGTTCGTTATAGATTTTAGCTTGAAAATTATTAAAATGGGTAAAAAACATCCCTCTTAAAGATTCACTGTGAAACTTACTATACTATGAGAGCTATAAATCAGATGAGAGTAACCCACAGTTGTTCTGGCACGATACAAAAATTTCTAACTCTATTCCGATACTAAGGAAGTACGTGAAACTCAATGCTGATTCTAATACCACAACAATCACTTAACATTTTTTTGTATATTACCATGTGGTCATTTATCTGTGTAATCCCACTGTGGTCCATGTAGTGTATACTAGTCTGTGCTTTTATACTATACTTTTTATACAGCTCAAGTTAAAGCTATTCAGGAAAAGATCATTTTGTTTGTTTGTTTGTGTTTTAGTATCAATACCTACTGAAATAGTATCTAGTTTCAGTACTACTTTTAGCATTGATTACTATCTGATTTTTGATACTTTTGATAATCCTGTTTTCAAGTAAAAGTATTGACAGTGTTTAGCATTCTGATCAAAAGGGGTGGTGAGAGCAGTTCATTTTCTGGCAGATAATTCAAAGCCAATGTCGGCCCAAAACGTTGCATATTATACTTGACAAATAATATAATATTAAATGACAAATAATCATTACAAAACACATTTTAATAATTTGTTACCATATACTGCATTTAAATTAAATAAGAGCAATCTGAGATTTCTGATCTCCGCCAAGGGATGATGTGGACACAGAAAATTTCATGAAGATCCGTCCAGCAGTTTCCGAGATATGCTACCATGATTGTAGATCCAGATCTGGATCCAGAATCCAGATTTTATGGAGTTGTTCCTACACCAAGATCTACCTCTGGTGACAATTTCATGAAGATCCGTCCAGTAAATAAATAAAATAAATAAACCGACTGGATTGCATAATCTCCTTGGTGGAGATAATAACATTTTCAGTCTCTGCTCTAATATCAGTTTAAGTATTTGCCAATAACAGATATAAAGCCAAAATATTAACATGTATCGGAACCGAAAAAGATGGTTTGGATTAAGTTTAAATTAAGAATGCACAAAATGTATTTCAATTATTATATCTTGTTTTCCCCTCAATATAATTTACTCCGCTCCTGAGTCCTAACCTAATATTTTCAGTGCACAGGTGGTTGTTGCACATTTCCAGCACAGGTTGCTCCAGCGTTGCCGAGGACATATGGACCCGGTGTGACAAACGCTGTGAGGGGACTCTGAGGATCTGCTTTAGTGGTGCTTTTGGCTCAGCACAGCGCCTCCTGTCACTAAAGCTGCTGTCTGATTTATGCTCTGTGCTTCTGAGAGACAGAGGGCGAGAAAGAGAGGAGGAAGAGGAGGAAGAGGAGGAGGAGGAGATGGATCAGGTTTGATGGTTGTGTTTACCTTGATCCAAGCTGCCTTCACTTTATGACAAACATCTTGAACAAATGTGTCAAAAGACTCTTTAGTAACAATCCATTGCACATACCCAGATACTTTCACCCAGATACTTCCAGCACTGAATTCACTAAACAAATTTTGAGATTTCTTCAATCATATAACACAATAACTCTAATATTGGCTGTTTTTATAGATAAATTCTTCCTCAGTCTGTAAAAATTATGTTTTTGTTATTAATAAATGTGAGAAAGCAGAGCAGATCTGACTGAACTCTGACTTAAGATGTAACTGCTAACTTTGAGGACCATGGTGATGGATAATTGTTTTGTTTTTCTAAGAGTAAACTGTGAAATAGTCATTTTTTTGGTTTCAGTTTAGTTTGTTTTTCTAAGAGTAAACTGTGAAATAGTCAAACTTTTATATAAACATTGAAGCTGAGCAGTACCTGGGGACTACATCCACAGCACACGTAATATAAAACATAGACATGTCTAACAAGCAGAGGTGAGGCAGACCAGACCCATTTACTTTGTCTTTGTAATGTTTTAAATATTAAAGTTTTAAGATCTCTTGAGGTATTTTCATAGAACACAATTTGGGCAAGGGCACTCGACCCAAAACCTGCAGTCCTTGGGTAGATAAGGTAGTCCAGCTCAAGATATGGAGATGGGTACCCGGGCATTGTATTGTGGCCCCCTGCTCCTGACATGTTGCCCCAGTGACAGTGAAGCATGGGTCAAATGCAGAGAACAATTAAGTGAACCTTGACCTTAACCTAATTTCAGTATTCTCTATAAGAGCTAATAAGAGCTAACTATTAAGCTATCTTCCTTGAAATCAAAATCATGTCAGACTTCCTTTTATCGGGCTGTTTGGCAAGTTTATCTCTAAGCCCCGTGATTCCGTTGTTCTTTGTAGCCAAGGCAACGGGGGCAGCAGGCTTTTCTCCCTCACAGCAGGTCCGATTCCCAATGCTATTTGTAGGAAGTTTAATAAGTCCCCTGTCTGCGCTCATCTTCTGTAGGCGTGCTTTGTGGAGCACTGCAACTCTGAGAAATTCTGTTTGTCTTTCCTGTAGTTGGAGAAATATGTGGCTAAATATGAGTGGAGATTGGTGATGTTCATTATGACGAGTACACTGTAGCAGCAGTGATGGATGCCTTTGCCTCTCGCCTCATTAGAGCAGTGACTGTGTTGATAAGATCCTATTTTTCATATTGAGGATGTTTGTATACAGACGACAGGCTCTGCTCTATGATGGATCAGCACGGAGGAATGTTCACTTAATTTGTGCTGTTATAGATTCTTATAACGTACGATTCCACATAAAACAACGCTAATGTGAAAGCAACATTCACAACTGTTGTATTGGTTTTTGACTCAATTTCTTGTGCCAAGTTGAATGAAGCTTTCAGTTATGTTACTTCATTTTTCACCTCAAATAGTACTGCTCATTCTTTACTGTACAGTGGTCACAAAAGAAGTAAAAACTTGATTTCCATATTAAGTAAAAGACCGAAAATAATAGTAGTAAGAACATTTAAATTTGCAGTTAATGTAATTTCACCTGCATAATTGAATTCTCAAATGGGTATCTAGTTTCAGTGCCAGTTTTAGTATCAACTAGTGCCTCATTTGTATTTCAGTGGTACTTAATGCAATACTTTTACCAGTAGATGGCATATTATCAGATGTGAATCCTGTAGAAACATATTAATCAGTCAAATGTGCAGTGTTTTTCTCTGTCCTTTAAAAAAAAGTATAAGACCTAGCCAGATGATTTGTACTCTACATCCATAGTGCATTATGGTCAATTCAGCATCCACTGTGCACCTTTTAATTTGCATGAAAACCCCACTGGTGTCTTGTTATCGTGCGTCTCTAACAGCACAGAAAGCAATGGCCTTTTCGGTGAAGCATGGCCACAGAGACATGTCATTTACATCTAATCAGCACTGCTCTGGGTGAAGGATGATACTTGATATTCAGAGGATCGCTTTGTTTGCTCAAATTAATCAACCAACCGCTCCTGTTTTCATCATCAGAGAACGGTGTAAGAGACATAGGAAAACTGCGATTATAATCAACAACAAAAACATACCCAGATAATATAATATATGGCTGGAATAAAGTAGCGTTATAATCTGCCTCTGGTGGTGTACGGATTCCTTTGCAGTACTATTCATTTACGTTTTTGTCCTCCTTTGGGTCATTCATTGCATAAAAGTAGAATTGCAATTTTGTAGTCACAGCTGTTGTAGTTAAGGTTGTCAGAAGTCTTAAAGATCAACACTAAAACTAGAATTTACAGCACGTAAAATACTGAAATATAAATCAGGACATAATTTGACCTTTTTAAAATGATCTTAAGCTTTATCAGAGCCAGTATAACCACACAGTGACATAGAAAAGTATTATTTTGTGTTAATGTCTGTTGTCTTTTTAAAATTCTCATTGCGGTCGTACTAAATGTCAAGCCTTTGTGCTATAATTACTCTTTGTCTCAATACAAAAATGTCAAACTCCATTTTGACACTGTCTTTGAACCTGAATAATCCTGTTACAAATCTGATTTAGATCTGGTGTTACTTTGATTTGGAAGGTCACATATTTTCTTGGGTGTAGTTGGTGTATGAAATCTGAGAACCACTAAATGATGGTTGTATATTTCTTGTATTTAACAGAAATGGACCCTTCTGAGAAACTGACTCAGCCTTCATCAGTGTCTTGCTCCTTGACAGCTCCCTCCAAGTGCAGCTCAGGGGTCAGCTCCGTGTTCAGCCCCCGTCTCAGTGCTTATGGTACAGACTACACACTGAATGTATCGTAATAACTAATAACATTGTTGGATTTGGTTAGGTTTGTGCCTTGACGTACTGACTTTTTTATTTTTAGGCCAATTACATATTATTTTTGTACTAAATGAATGCTCCAAATCAAAGTCCAAGTTGTTCCATCTTGTTTTTCCAGACAATACCTGAAATACTGATAAATATTGATTGACTTTTGCCAAACATCTGATTCTTTCACTGGCTTCTCTGTTGTGTTCATTTTGTAACTAAAGATCGGGAGGTTGCTGTGTTGGAACCAGGGCTGGGGGATGGGTGTAATGGCTTTTCACTTACTCCATCAGTCCCTAATAAATGTAAATGTATTCATCATTTCTGCTGACCTTTTAATTATGTTTGTAAAATGTAAAACAGCCAACGATATATTCAATGTATGGCTTTCCCATGGCTTTTTTCATAATGGATGCCATTATGAAAAAAGGTCCAATCATTTGTAGTACTTCTGACTCTCAATACATAGTTGGTTCAAAAGATATATTTTATTTGGAATTGTTCATTATTGGTAGCGGTCTTTCATTTTTTAAAACTTGAAACCAGTCTACATTTGAAGTACATGAATATGTTAAAATTAAGACTTCATGTACAAAGTAAATATTCTATTTTTTATTTTTATTTTTATTTTTTTATTGTCAATGGCTATGGTTTAATCATTATTATTCTGAATGCTGTTTACTAGGGATGTAACAATAACCGAAATATCATTATGTCATCTCATCAAAGGTCTCTCAATAATATCGTTTACCATCACAATATATCGAATTGCAAGTCTCTTTACTTAAATTAATAGCTGTAGTGCAAAAATAACTAAAAAAAAACATGGGGAACAACATAGACCATGATCCTTCCCCTCGTTTCAGTGCAGACTGTATAAAGAAATAATTGTTATAAGCACTTTTAAATCTTAGTTCTTTGGATTACATCTTGTCAAGGCATTTTAAGACAAAAAAGTCGCATATTCAGTTTTGTTATCCTCCAGAAAATATTCCAATAAATATTGTATCGTGAGATGTATATCATGAAAGCAGAGAGAGAGATTTAGAAATCGTTACATCCCTACTATTTACTGGGCCCACAAATGTCTCATAATAATATTAAGGTTAATTAGGCTAATACTTTGATCAGTCAAAATGTATGCCACCGCTTTTCAGTACCAGAGGGAAAAAAAATGTATAAAAGGAAAACAATGTCACACTGAAAAATGCTAATAATAATAATAATAATTCTTAACATCAATATGTCCTCAGAATTAATCCAGGAAACACAACCTATTTGTGTGGACCGGTAAGATTGTGTTCATTTTAAAGAATTCTCCATAAACACTGCTAAAAATGAAAAGAAAAATCTAAACCGTTGTTGCCCTCAGGGGTGTTTTTGACAAGCCCTCCTTTAATTTTCCTGTGTGGTGTGACATGTCTGACAGCCCCACACTGTGCTCACATCCTCTTGTTTGAACTGAATTCTAATTATGATCGGAGCCATTATGCAGCAGGCAGCAGTGAGGCGTGTGCTTTCACATCCTTTACATTTACATACTCTTCATATTATGTTAATACGTTTAGATTTAATCATATTTGATGTTTCTCTCTCTTTTTAGGTAGAAGTCAAGAATTTGGTCTGTACACGTCAAGCTTGGGAAGTAGTACTTTTGGTGGTCTTAAAAGTCTAGACTTGTCTTCAGTATTTGCTGTTCACTCCCAATATGGAAATATAGCAGGTGAGTTTTTTTATTTGCCATAATACCACCCATGGAAGTATAAGGTCTAGAAGATTAACCAAAGATGGTGTTGTGTTGTTTTCAATGGCCTGTGTTCATTGGTGCAAAATGACAAAAATATTTTTTAAGCTAAACAAAAATACAATAAAATAAAATAATAAAAATACAGAATTCCTAACAAACCCGATGTTTGTTGTGTGAATATCCTGTCTGCCAAACATGGGCATTTTGATTAAAAATAAAAAATGCTTTGCGTTCCTAGGCCAGAGCTGAGAGCTGCAGTATCTGAAGTGGCTACTCGTTTATCTCTTTCCTGGACATAGGGGGCGTGTCTTAAAGCAGTTCTTACTATATATCCATGGTGCCACCTGATTGGGTAAAAGTTTTCGATGCCGTGACTTTGACGCTTGGTAAGATTGAGATGAGAAACAGATGGTCTTCAGTCACAATGCCTCTCCGGGGAGAACTGTGGCTGTGTTTACTCTGTGACCTCCACTATAAATGATGTTATTGGTGAAGCAACTGTATTATTAGCAAACTTTGCGCTAAGTAACTCAACAGGTGGAGGGTCTGCTGCCTGCTGGTCTCGTTGGAGATCAACAGTTTGGCTTTAAACGTTCTACCTAGCATTTAGTTAATGTGGCTTGATGATGTGACGTGACCAGCTTTAATGCATGGAGGTGTTAGTTTAATGCCATACTGTGGAACATTCTAGGTACAATACATTCTGGTGGAGACAAGCACATTTTCTATGCTTGTCTCCATAGAAAAGTTACATAGTGCAGCTTTAAATAACATGTCAAACAATGCACCCATATATGGTACAAGAATCATTACATGTGATTTGCACATTATTATTATTTCTCACATTTTTCAAAACAGTATTTTGTTTTAAAATATGACAGTAGCTTTACAATATAAACTAGCATGTTTAGAGCATTAAATATATTTATCTGCAAACTGATGGTTGATAATTCCAGCTACTGTAATCTAAAAATAAATCCTTGTTCTGCACATTTTTCACAGATTTAAATGGAACTGTCAACACTACTCACCGTCTGGCTGGAAAAGCTGTTGTAAAGCCTGATCTCCAGCGATTTGCGACTAAAGGGAGTCACATCAAATATTTAGTAAGGGACTTTTAAAAAAATATTTTATTATTTAGATTTGTTGTCGTTTACTCTATTCATATTTTCTATCGACATCTTCAGAAAGAACCAGAAAACACTGTGAGCATGAGCACCCAGTCTGGATCTCTGTCGGACAGCTCTGATGACACTGATGGAAGCAGTGATCCTGAACACCTGGAGAAGGAGGAAGAGGAGGAAGACCCCAGTGATGGAAGTGATGCCACTGACTCAGACAAAGATTATAGGCTGATAAGAAAGCTCCCAGTAAGTCAACCTTGGAGATTTTAATGTAAAGATTTACATTTTCTATGCATATTATAATAAAGTTAATGGTACGTTACTGTACTCACGGTACATTTGAAAATAAGTGATCTTAAAAAGTATAGTTTTAGTTAGAACACGGTCACATTTTCTGCACATAGTTAAAATTGCACTATGTAAATTTTCTAGTGGGGGGTCCCGCCATCTGTTTATGCCCATGGAAATGTTATTACTTTGTGGAGAATGTTCTGCAGCATGGCATTAAATGTGCGCGACGTAACTTTTAGTGGTAGTCTTCAAGTTAGCAGCTACCGTTTTACCTTTAGTTCAGTACAGATTGGCAAGGGCTGAAATTATCCAAATGATTCTGGTGAAGGTGCATGGAGTTTAAAAACACAGTGGAGCACTTGTTGTATTACCACATCACAAGGTGAAACAGATTGTTTTCTGTTGAGGGGAGAACTCAGCCTAAATCTGCAGGATTCGGGTGTTACATGTGTGAATGAAACAAAACACAACTCCAGGGATTTTTTTGATGAGGAAACATTATAACCTAAATCAGAAAACAGCGTAACATTAAAATCAGCTGCAGTTGTGGGCGGTTAAAAGATTGTATGAGCTGCCACTGTCCGGCTCTCACAGTAGCACTGACATAACACGCTGTCTCTCTCTCCCCCTCCTCCCACTCAGAGTATGACACATACCACTTCTGACACTCGGAAAAAGAGCCCTGGAAGTACAGCTGGAGATACAGACACCACCACAGACCAGCAAAATCAGCACAGTGTCCCCATAATGTCCCCTCACCCTCCCAGCCCTCTCCTGTCCAAGCCCTCAGAGGAGCAGCACATGAGAAAACCTTTTATCTACTCAAACATGAAGGAACAAGACTGGTCCTTTCTGAAATCCAAAACATCTCCTTTACCAAATTCATTATTTTTGTCCTCACCCAAATCTCCCTCACTGTCAGATTTACCCAAGTTATCGGATGCCAGACTGTTCCTGTCTTCTTCTATAGATAAAGCCAGTATCTCCTCAAGAGGACTTCATGTAAATAGTGGTGCAATAAAAAGGGTGAGTCCATTTATGGTTTGATTTAATAAAAAAATGCTGTGCTTTAAATTAATTGTTAAATACTACTGTTTTTTAAATATAAGATATACAGTTTTTTATATTGAAGTAATGTAATGTGATGTTGTATGAGTGATTAATATAACATATACCTAATCTCATATAGGTTTAGTTCGGATGGTGGACTTGGTTTGGTCCTGTTTAAGTCCTGGTCTAGTCCAAGAAGTCTAGTCTAGTTCTGAAATGAGTCGTAGTTTAGTTCCATTTTTGATGTGGTCTATGAGTAAGTGTGAACTTTTCTGGTGGAGGATCTTCATATGCTTGTTGCCATGGAGATGCTCTTGCTTTGACTGGAATGTTCAAATGACCCATTAAACTTATCCATGTCCAAGTAGGTGACACCACCAGGTAAAGTTACAGGTTACAGTAAGACTGCATGTGTCATTGAATAAATGGAAAATTGAAAAGAAAAAAGATTTCCATGGAGAAAAGCACACCATCCACCTGAATAGTTACATAGTGCATCTTTAACAATAATGCATTTTCTCTTATAGTTGCCCTCAATATTGAACTCTTCAACCCAAGACCAGGACATACGTGTCAAAAACTCCGCTTCTCAATCTTCGAGCCTCTCATCCCTGAGTAGACATTTTCTATCATCTCCAACAAAGAACAAAACTTCTTTACTCAACTTTCACATGAATCGATTGACTCAAGATGCTCCTCTGGCTCTTGTAACCTCATCCTGTAACCCAATGAATAAGCCATTGGCCCCTTGCTCCCAATTTCCAGTGCCTGTCAACGATCTATCAAGTAAACCAAGTATTTCCCCATATAAAGGCGCCAATGGTTTAACATGTCAGCCACTCAGCCCATGTAATTTAAAAGGACAAAATAACCCAGACAATGTTAAAATTGAAGACTCAGAAGATTCCCTAATAGATGACAACGATACTGAAGATACAAGCAGTAACACATCAGGTGAGTTTTATCTATTGTATTTATGTATTTTATTGTATTGTATTTTTCTTTGTTTTTGTAGATTCTGGCAGCAGTGTTGGCATGAACTCTGAATCCTCAGATGATGTCAAAGGCAGCAGTGAGACCAACATTGATTGGTACAGGACTCCTCAGAAACTTGATAAATTGTTGACAAAATCCTCACCCAGCCCCTCATTCAACGTCTCCATTCTGAAGACCTCCTGTTCTCCTTTGGGCAGTTTTAGTGGTGCTGCACCGGTGCTGACCCATAACAGCACGGTATCTTCTACAACTGTCCCACTGCCAGGTACAGGACATATAAATCTTACATTTCAAGATTTTATTTGTGCAGATTTACTCTTATTTCTTTATTTGCTTGAACCAGTACAGAGGAAGAGAGTAACAGACGAGAAAGCATTGAGAGTACCATTGGATTTTGGGTGAGATAATCTGTTGTTAATTTAAATTGCATAATAGATGTTTTATCCTACTGGAATCTTATATCTAAGAAGGATGTGGCTCCAGAGGGGACCCCACTGCACTGCATTTTTGACATGTTTTGTGTCGTTCTTATTCTGGCATCACGATTAGCCTTCCCATTAAAGTTGCATTATCTAACTATTTTTGTGGAGTGTTTGTCACCTTCATGTCTCCATGGAGGTGGCATTAAATTTATCGTCCTCCATGGGCAAAGAACAGGTCAGGTTTGTGGTGAGGTGAACCGGCTCACAGTAATTATGCATATTTTTGAGCGATGCAGTATGATTAATATATATAGCAGTGTTTTGGGGAGAACTAGTTGTGTCATTTATAACTGTTGTGACCGCACATCAGTAACAATGCACATTGAGAGATGCTAAGGTTTTCTTAACTTTATTAAAATAATTAACTTAGTGGGTATGTGTGTGGCCCTGCAACAAACAAACAGAAGAAGAAAAATAAATTATAATATATTCTATAAATAGCTAAATGAACACGTCGGGAACTAGCGGTAATAGCGCTGTAATAATAGTGCGGCGCTAGCTGCACTTAGCATCTCCATGAAATATATGGTCAGCCCTCAAACACACATTTTCTATAATCTACTATTAAGAACTTAAAAACAATCACACACAGGTTGATGTATATGTGTGCCTTTCTTTAAACCACTACTCCCTTCTTTAATACGTAAAGGAGACTTGCACTCACCAGCTCCGCACACTGAAAACAACTAAAACATGTAGCGCTCTCAACCAAACTTAAACAACAGCATCTGATTGGTTAAAAACACCTGGCCAAAATATGTAATGTCCTTTGACACAAGCACATAATATAATTGTTGTTTATGGATAAAACATTGCTTAATATCGATGGACTGTTTTGTTCTTAGCTGGCAGAGAGTGACACGGGTCTGGTCTGTGGCGCAGCGTCTGCAGGGAGAAGTCTTTTACCACGCTCCCTGCGGAAAGAAGCTTCGACTATATCCTGATGTCCTAAAGGTAGATCCTTCAGCTGTCAATAATGCCTTAAATGTACTGTACTTAAGTAATATGTCTTTATATAGTATTTACTCAGAAACGGGATAACTGAAATTTCTCGAGAAAACTTCAGTTTCAGCACAAAAATCCACCTTGGGGAGTTCTACCAAGCCAGAGAAGGACCAGAAGTACTAATTTGTATTAATTTGTTCAATTTACACTTTCTAGACAAAACAAATGAACATTTAATCAAATTTCTTCCTTTTTTGTCCTACCGGAGGGTTTACAGTGGGTGCCGTTGTCTGAGGATGAGATCGCTCCCTGTATTATTGCCATGGATGGAAGACGTCAAAGAAAAGTACAGGGCCAACAAACATTCAAGTCTCTTGTCCATTCACAAGATGGTGCTGATGCCAAACTGATGAGGAAACTGGAAGCTCAAGGTTGGCACAAACCAGTCAAATTAGAAAATTGCTGGTGTGGTTTAGTAATAATGATATAATAATAATAATGCACTTTATAATGCGGAGCTCTCAAAAGTTACACAGTACATCTTTCAGTTTGAACAGTGCAATTTCATCATGTTTTGCAGAAATCGCTCGACAAGCCACTCAGATAAAAATCATGAAAAAACTTGAGAAGCAGGCCAGAGCACAGGCAGCAAAGGAAGCAAAGAAACAACAAGGTAAAACACTCAGTTCTTCAAATCTTCTACAATAATAATAATTTGATTACTATTATTCTGTACTTTTTTGATAAAGCGATATTGGCAGCCGAGGAGAAACGCAAGAAGAAGGAACAGCTGAAGATTCTTAAACAGGAAGTAAGAACACTTTGTATCCCTATAACCTAAACAATGGGATTAGAAAATTCACAACTTGCTGTCTCCCAAATTGCCCCCATTTGCATATAGCCTCTGTAGCCTCTTCCCAGTCCATTCTATAACACGCATGGCTTCACTCTTTAATGCATTTGGTCTGTTCCTCATCCTTTTACCAGGAGAAGATCCGGCGCATTCAGCAAATCCGACTGGAGAAGGAAGTCCGTGCACAGCAAATTCTAGAGGTCTGTCCAAAAAAGCGTACTGCTGAAACATTGTAAAACATTTTGATAGGATTAAAGGACAGGCCAAAGTCTAATCCAAACTGTACTCCCACTAAATTACCGGATGTCACTAATGCATAATCTGTGTCATGAGAAATGAATGTGAAATTTTGTAAACTTCAGCAGTTTTGTGAAGTTTATGCGCTATGATCTAGTTAGTTAAAGGTGCATTGCGTAACCAGGGAGATCCTATTGATTTGCCAGTAATGTTCCTCAATATGATCTTAAACATATGTAAGATGCATTTATTCAATTATGGCTATTTTTCTTGATAAAACTGCCCTTAAAAACATGTATTCTGACTGTGAGTGGGGTCGCCTCTTCACAGATCTCACCTGTAAAGCGCTTTAATATAGTAGGCAAACATAATAACCATCTCCATGCAAACAAACATCTGGCAGCACTGTACTATACAAGTTACACAGAGCACCTTTAACTGTTTGCCAAGAGAAGCGGAAATATTTAACTTTTTAATTATTCAAATATCAGATGACACGCTTCACAGGCAAATTTTGACAGGATTAATTTAGGCTGTAATGACTGATAGTAGATTATACATAATTTATTCTGCCTGCAAGAATTCATATACACATGACAGGTTTGACATTTATCGTCAATTGGTAGAAATAATTATCTCAAGAATTAAATTGGATACAAAACAAAATACATACGTTGTTGTTTTAAATTGTGTACGTGTTTCTAATAATAATAATAATTGTTGTTTGGGTCACAGGCAAGAAGGAAGAAGAAAGAAGAAGCCGCCAATGCCAAAATATTAAAGGCAGAGAGAAGAAGTCAGGTAAGAGTTTGGCTTAAAGTCTTATAGTACACAAAATTGACTCTTGTGACCTTTTATGACATGTTATAATGTTGTTACCTTGTCAAAAACATACCTGGAGTTGTGTTTCATTTCATTCACACAACCCTTTATTATTGGTCTGTTTATCTCCAAAGCTCAAAATGCTCTTCAGTGTTTTTGTTTGAGAGAAGAACTCAGCCTAAATATGCAGGGTTTGTGTGTTGTTTGATCATTTAATGAACACAGAAAGGTCTGATTTTGTGTGTTGTTATCATTTAATGAACACAGAAAGGTCTGATTTTGGCAAGACAATCTCTTTTCAGTGAAGCAAATTTATTTTAGTATATTGAGCATAATTTTGGAGGGTTTTAGCTTTCATATGAGACATTTCTAAGACCAATCGATTAATTTAAAGTCAGGTTATAACCTACAAAATGGATAAGCGACAAGACTTTTGTCAGTGACTGTGTGTGCTTAAAGTAATATGTGTTTAAAATTATGCAATTAAAGTCTAAATTCAGTTCAAATGTCTACTACAAATGTTTTTTTACATCCATACAATACTGCACATTTCAAAAGATCAAAATAATAGATCTATGCAAACATTTTATTTTTTCCATCCATTTTAAATCACTTTTTTTGTTACAGGAGAAGGCGATGAGGAGACAACATGCCATTTTGCAGAAGCACCAGGTAAAGAAATCTACAAAGGGTATATTAAGAACAATACATTATGATTTAATTACAGTATAATAATCATATGAGCACATGGTAAATACATATTAACTAGACTGTTTTTTTTTTGCTTTGTTTTTCTGTGGTTTTAAATCTTGGGGAAAAAAATGTCTCTACCAGGTGATGGAGTTGCATAGGCTAGATATTGTTTGGGTAGGTTTAACTATAATATCGCTGTTGTCATTAATAGCCTGCAATTATACCATTCTACACTATATTTTCCTGCATGTTTTTGCCCCGTTGTGGTTATGTTTTTCTCCCATCTGATTTTAACAATAATATTTTCTTATCACTGTTAAGGTCTTGTTATTTGCTATATGTAACTAGTTTGAAGTTGTAGCTGTAAGATTAATTGCATTTTTGAAGCACCCCAGTTTACTCCACAAACAACAAAATATCTTGTCTTATACTTCATTAAAACTAACAAGCTGTAAGCCCTACTTTGAATCCTCACCATCTCTGCATGCCGTTTTATGTCATCTTTGTCTCATCCATTTCATCTATAGCCTCACATATTACATTCGTAAAGATGTAACCATGGAATTCATTAGAACATTTGTGTTAACAGGAAAAGGAGAGAAGAAGGCAACATCTGATACTCCTGAGGGAAGCAGAGGCTCGTAAGAAAGCAGAGGTGCGTAGTCCTCCTTGGCAAGTTTTAATGAGAGAAACCCGAATATGTGGTCCTTTAATACTGTGTGTCCCATGTGACCAGGAGAGGGAGCTCAGACGACTGGAGCTGCAAGAGCTGAAGAAGCCCAGAGAGGACCTGTGTTTAACGGACCATAAGGTGTTTATTGTTTATTGATACGATAGAGAAGCTGCAGATCTTCTTCTTGGGGTCCAATTTAGATCATTTATTTAAATATATATATATATTTAAAATGCAGCCATATAAAAACTCATTAATACAAAATGAACAGGTACACATTTCAGGAAGTAAAATATGACCAATACTCCACTAACACAGTCCTTGCTATCACACAATTGGCAGAACACTAGTAAATTAAACAAATCCAAGACCCCAAGCTATTTCAAATCCAGTACATTTATACTTTTATTCTTGCTAACAAGACTATACATCTCATAGGATACCCCTGAAATAGGTTACAAAAAAAAAATCTCATTCTGAAGTTTGTCCTAAAAAGACAATGAAATACTACCATCAAGTGGACATTTTGTTTATTACACTTAACTGTTCATACAAAAAGGTCATCCAAGAAATCTTCATTTTATTTGTGAAATTGCATTGAGCTGTTTAATTGATTATAAGGTCCATATAATTTCTGATCTGTTTCAATGTCATTTCCTCATCACAATAACATGTGTTACAGGATACAGGAAGTGCTCCACTGTGTTTTTAAACTCCATATACCTTCACTAGAATTAATTGGATAATTTTAGGAATTGCCAATCTCTACTGAACTAAAGGTAGAAGGCAGCAGTTAACTTGAAATCTACCTCTAGACTAATAATAAAAGGTCACATAAACGAGTGAATGAAACAAAACACAACTCCAGGCATGGTTTTTGGAGACTAACAACATTTTAAGTGTCACATTTGTGTAATATAGAATTAAATGTAATAATAATTTTAATTCTTTTGTAAGTGATAATATTGTGTAATACATTTTTTACCTCGTATTCATCATAAATTACACAGTATAGATAAAATACTTCATAATGAAATCTGTGTTCCTTTCCCCAGCCACTTCCAGATCTCTGCCGTGTCCCAGGCCTGGTTCTGTCTGGGAGAGCGTTCTCAGACTGCCTCATGGTTCTACAGTTTGTGCACAGATTTGGAAAAGTTCTGAGTTTGAACCCACTAAGCCTGAGTGATCTTCAGGGAGGTTTACTGAACATGACAGACTGTGTGGACAAAGTGCAGGAGCTTCTGGTGCACATGGTCTCTGCTGCTGTGAGGGACCCCAGTCTATCTCACACACACAAGGTACATGTTTATTAGAGATGGACTGTTGACACTTTTTGGCATATCGGCTATTGGCCTTAAAAATGCACTGTAACTTTTCTGGCGGAGTGTCTGCCACCTTTTTGTCTCCGTGGAGATGGTATTGGTTTGCCTGGAATCTTTTGGGAATCCATTAAACGTATCCATCGTGCTTTATAATATGGACTTGCATTCTTACTGTCAGTGGATTCGCCTCTCCACAGATTTGGCATGTAACTTGACGCTGTGGCATCAGCTGCTGTCTCCATGGACATAGAGAAGTGCAGTGCCATACTGTGGAATACTCCAGGCAACCTCTCCATGCAGAAAAGTAGTTGACAATAAAAAGTAGAAGAAAAACATGTGTAACTTTTGTCTATGAAGCACAGTACATTGTGTATTAGACACTGAATTTGTTGTCATTTTAAGTCATATATTTAGGGGAATGACCAAAATCTGCCCCACCAATTGGCACAAAAAATATTGGCGAAGCTCGTCGGCCATCGTCTGCTCTGAGTTTTGAAATATCAGAATCTGCATTGGCCATATTGGTCGATCTCTTCTATTTTTGTAACAAGTTTAATCACGTATCTTTGATTGACGTTTGTTTTATTAACCTTCTTTCAGATGAAAACTGCCTTAGGAGAGCTTCTGTCAAACATGAAGTTGGACAGTGACAATGTATCTGAGGCCCTGAGGATCTACATGGAAAATCACTGTGATCCAGATTCATACATGAGCTCTCTGGCCCTGAGTCTTAAAATCAAAGACTTCCGGGCCCTCCAGCCATCAGAGAAGATCTCCGTACTGGCATATCTGGTGAACAGGCTCTGCTGCTGTAAAGCTGTGGTCAGGTACACAAGGTTTTTTGGAGTTTATTTATTTATTTATTTTAAATTGACTCTCTTGAGCTTTAAGTCAGTTATAATGTTACCTCCTCAAAAACTGGAGTTGTATTTTATTTAATTCACACACTGGCAGGTAAGTTTGTTATGAAGAAACATTATAACATCGAACAGAAACTAGCATAATATAAGCCATTTTTATTTTAATTGTTTTATTTTAATAAGACAGAAAAAACAAGAACAATTAACAAAAACTATCCCATTGCTCAGTTAACATGACTTAAATAGACCTGCCCTTGTTCCATTGTAAAATAATAATGCTATTGTCATTCTGCCACTAACACAGACTGACCATTTGTTTTACATTGCGCCTTGAGCATTTACGACTTTAAAATCAAAAGAATGAGATGGACGTGGGCTGATGGACAGTTTCATGTGGTTGCATCAATCCAGGACTCATTAATTTTTTGCAGTGCTGGCCTGGTTTTGAAAGACATCTGGTGTCCATTGCAGTGTAATGTAAAGGCTCCCTCTGTTCTGGTTTAAGCCTCACAATCACATCTAAGTGTGTTCTTGTTATTAGAATGTTATGCTTGAATGGTTAGCAGTCAGACACAATATTCAAGGCCAACAGAAGCATGATACACTACAACAGGGATGTCCAGACTTTTTTTTCTATCAAGCGCCACATTACCAAACCACAGATGAAAAGAGACGGCGCATGTACATTTATAACAGGTTAGAATGAGCTCACAGACATTTATTCATGTTAAGAACCTCACTAGGACGCACAAAATATTTTAGCAAGGTAGATTTCCAAAAAGTTTTAGTAAAACGTACTGCTTAATGTTAAAGGGTGATGCGATGTACAGTAGTTTCATGAGCTAAATGCATTGTGTTGTGACAGCGCTCTGAAGGGGTGCGCGTGGAGCAAGGGAAGGGAGGACTTTTAAAATGTATTAAACATGTTAGTACATTGTTGTGTTTTTTGTTTTTTTTGGTGAGTATAGCATTATCAGAGCAATACAATTTAATATGGTGATCTAAATGTGTCCATAGAAGTAAAAATACCCCCTCTTTTTTAATATTTATTTGTGTTTTGCAGTGAAATTGATAAAACCATTGATCACATGGCCAATTTGAGGAAGGAGAAGTGGGTTGTGGAGGGAGTGCTTCGCAAGTGAG